>RAHM01001018.1:12708-23923 GCA_003713295.1 Parotia lawesii | reverse complement strand
ACCAGTTTCCCAACTCCCATTGAGACAAGACTCATACTCAGAGTGATGGGGACTGAAGGATTCTCCCCCAGCAGAGCCTTCAGTTATAGCTAAGCTGGGGAAAGATGACATTGAATTTCTGGTAGACACCAGAGCGGCGTATTCTGTGTTAAATACTTTAGAAGGGAAACTAAGTCAAGAAACTGTTCATGTTGTTGGGGCAACAGAGGTAACTGAAACACGGCCTTTCTTCCAACCTTTAAAATTCAGACTGGGGAAGCACTGGGGAACTCATCAATTCCTTTATATGCCTAAGTCCCCTAAACCATTGCTGGAGAAGGATTTACTGGAGAAATTGGAAGCTGAAATTAAATTCAAAGAAGAGACGGGTGTACAAGTTATAATTCCTGAATCTAAATTTGTCGAAGTTGCTGCACTTTTTATACAGGACAGATGTGGTGAAATCCCCATTGAAGTTGAAAATGCTGTCAACTCAATAGTGTGGGCCAATGATGTCCCAGGAAAATCCAAACAGGAAAATCCAGTGAGTATTACACTCAAACCAGGAGCCACACCAGTAAGACAAAAACAATACCATTTGAAATTAGAGAGTCATAGAGGATTGGCACCTATAATTGAAAAACTCCTCCAACATGAGTTATTAGTACAATGTGAGTCCAGGTATGACACGCCAATCCTTTCAGTAAAGAAAGCTGATGGTAAGAGTTATCGATTAGTGCAAGATTTGAGGTCAATTAACAAAATTACAGCGGACATACACCCAGTGGTAGCAAATCCCTACACCCTTTTGACCACACTGACAGATGAATCAGGGTGGTTTACTGTTGTAAACCTGAAGGATGCCTTTTTCTGCATTCCTGTGCATAAAAACAGCCAAGGAGCTTTTTGCTTTTGAGTGGGAAAATCCCAAAACAAGGAGAAAAAGCCACCTTACTTGTACAGTCCTACCCCAGGGTTTCAAGAATAGCCCAACAGTATTTGGAAACCAGCTAGCAAAAGAATTGGAAGAGTGGAGGAGACAAGAGTCAGGAGGGGTTATCCTTCAGTATGTTGATGACATCTTGATTGCAGCGAAGACCAGAGATCTTAGCCTCCAATTCACTGTAAGCTTTTTAAATTTTTGGGGACTGAGTAGGTACAGAGTTTCCAAAGACAACACACAGATTGCCAAGGAAGCAGTGGTTTACCTGGGACTTGAGATCTTCCATGGACACCGACAATTCAGCAAGGAACGGAAAGAAGCCATCTGCCGACTTCCAGAGCCCCACTCCGTGAGAGAGATGCAAGCTTTCCTGGGAATGGTAGGTTGGTGTTGTTTGTGGATAGCAAATTATGGACTGCTAGTAAAACCCCTGTATGGAGCAATAAAAACAGACAAAAATGGCATTATAATTTGGACTGAAAGCACAAGAGCTGCATTTAAACAGCTGAAACACTCCCTAATGTCGGCTCCAGCATCAGGCTTACCAGACTTAACTAAACCTTTTGAACTTTTTACACATGAGAGACTTAATGGGGCATTGGGCGTACTAGCACAGCGCCTCGGAAGCCAACGGAGGGCCGTGGCCTACTTTTCCAAACAGCTAGACAGTGTTAGCCAAGGGTGGTCTGGGTGCTTGAAGGCCGTGGCGGCTACTGTCATCCTGATTCAAGAGGCCCGGAAACTCACCCTCGGACAACACATTGTAGTGTATGTGACACATGCAGTAGCAGCAGTACTGGAACAGAAGGGAGGACATTGGCTGTCTGGCAACTGGATGCTTAAATTTCAGTCACTGTTATTAGAACAGGATGACGTTACCCTGAAAACAACTTCTGTTGTTAACCCTGCCATSTTTCTGTCCTCTACCTTAACTGACAGTGTGCCTGAGCATGACTGTTTGCAGACAATCGAAGAAGTCTATTCCAGCAGACCAGATCTGAAGGACGTGCCCTTAGAAAATCCTGACTGGGAGCTGTTTACAGATGGGAGCAGCTTCATGAAAAATGGTAAATGAATACAGGTTATGCAGTAACCACCCAGGACAAGGTGATCGAGGCGAAGGCCCTGCCAGCAGATGTGTCATCGCAGAAAACTGGACTGATTGCATTAATGAGGGCCCTGGACCTGAGCGAAGGAAAAAGGGCAAATATATGGACGGACTCTAAATATGCATTTAGTGTTGTCCACGCCCATGGAGCCATCTGAAAGAAGAGAGGTCTGTTGAACGCTCAAGGTAATGAAATCAAACATGCTGAACAGATCCTTGCCCTCTTGGAGAGCATCAGAAAACCCACAGAAGTAGCCATCATACATTGTAGGGCTCACCAGAAAGGGAAAACCACTCCAGAACTGGGAAATTGCTTTGCTGATGAAACAGCAAGAAGGGCTGCAGGAAAAGGTATTCTTGCAGTAATTCCACAAAAAGAGATTGATTTGTCAGGGTTCACCCCAAAGTATGATCAGGCAGACCACAAGTTAATTAAGTTTCTTAAGGCTGAGGTCACAGAAAATGGATGGGTAGTTACACCTGCAAATCAGGTTGTAGTTCCACCTCTAATCCTTTGAGAGCTAGCTCAAAGAGAACATGAAAGCACACATTTTGGGGGTGAAAACCTTTTTAAACATCTAAAAAGGTAGTAATAGGAAAGGGAATGACAGCTATTGTACAATCAGTAGTGAGCAAGTGTGAAATCTGCTGCAAAAACAATCCTGATACAAGGAAAAGAGTTGTGTTAAGACTAACAAAGGCAGGGGGTCTTCCTGGAGATTACTGGCAAATAGACTTTGCTGAGTTACCACGCAAAGGATACAGGTACATACTAGTATTAGTTGACACCTTCAGCAGACGACCTGAAGCTTACCCCTGTCGCACTAACACAGCCAAAGAGGTGGTGAAAGTTTTGCTTCATTATATAATACCAAGGTTTGGGGTTCCTTTGGGGATGTCATCGGATAGAGGACCACATTTTGTTGCAACAGTGATTCAGGAAGTTAGTTGGATTTTGGGAATTGCTTGGCATCTGCATTCACCTTACAGACCCCAAGCAAGCGGTAAAGTTGAACATATGAATGGAACCCTTAAGGCACAAATTAGCAAAATTTGTCAAGAGACATCCATGATATGGGTTCAAGCCTTGCCTATAGCTTTACTGGAGATCTGCACACAACCGAGGCAGAGGGATAACATCAGTCCCTATGAAATACTGTACGGCAGGCCAAATCAAATTCCACATGTTCCAGGAGAAATTCATATGAGGGGGGAAACTTGATTTACAGAGATATCTAATCTAGGTTCCACTTTGCAGAAGCTCCAGAATCACATTGTGTTATCCAGACCCATAGGACTGGACACCCCTGCACATCCCTTCCAGCCTGGAGACTGGATCTGTGTTAACTGGTAGGACAGTGATCCTCTACAGGCCAAGTGGAGATTTCCAGATTTTGTTGACCACCCTCACCGCAGTCAAAGTCCCTGGCAAAGGACCCTGGATTCACTACTCCAGAGTTTGGAACCAAAATTTGCATATGATTCTAGTCCAAAGTGTATCCAAAGACATTAATTTGGATACAAAACTAACAATTGACATGTGAACCGAAGTGGAAAGATCAGCAAAATTTGTTTACAATTTGAGAACTAGCTTAGATCTTACATTGGATAACATTCAAAGATAACACACTGACTTCTGATTATATCTTCCACACCCAGATTTCATGGAGACCAAATTGGCCCTGGATTAAAGATTGTTTATAATAATTGTAATTATAATTCTTGTTTATATATACTATTGTTAGATAGATACATACTGCTATTAGACACATATTATTACTAGATATTTAGAATATTTAGAATAGAGTCTCAACAAGGTAGAGGCCTTGTCAAGCCTCTAAAGGGGGGTTTTAAGTTTTATATTTTTCAAATCCTGTACTGCCTAGTGTGTAACTCTGAAGTTTCTTGTAGCCTGTTAACTTCTGCTCTCTGGTGCTAGGTAGACATAACAAAGCCTCTCTGGGCCTGCTCTCCAAGGACACTCAGACCGTCCTAGGCCCAAAAAGTATAAACCAAAAGCCTCTAAAGGGGGCACAAGCTTGGGGAAATGACATCATTAACTGAAGCTTTAATTGGAGAATTAACCCTGATATGCAAATGAACCAAACTTACAAAAGTGTGAAGAAAGAACTTGTAACCTGCTGTCCATCTTGGGGTCCATCTTGGCAGTAGCCTCTGGACTCCCCAGGGTGTACCTTTGAATAAATACCTACCTTTATTCCCTTACTCCTGTCTAGTCTCTGTTTTTTAGGTGGCCACCTCAGGCATCACCCCCCCCACGGGCTGCAGGTGGATCTCTGCATCCCCCATGGATCCCCATGGGCTGCAGGGGCACAGCTGCTTCATCATGGTCTTCATCACTGCCTGCAGAGAAACCTCAGCTCCGGTGCCCGAAGCACCTCCTCCCCCTCCTTCTTCACTGACCTTGGTGTCTCTATGTTGTTTCCCTCACATGTTCTCACCTCCTCCTCTTCTCTAGCTGGAATTAACATTTTGTTTTGATTTTCTTCTTAAATATGTTATCACAGAGGCATTACTAACACCTCTAACTGGCCCAGCCTTGGCCAGTGGCATGCCCATCGTCAGAGCCATCAGGGATTGACTCTGCCAGACATGGTGGAAGCTTCCAGCAGCTTCTCACAGAAGCCACCTCCATGGCCCCCCCACTACCAAAAGCCAGGCCGTGCAAAACCAACACACCCAAGCGTACAACATTCACAGTGCAAATTGCTTAATCACAGCTGTCCAGCTTCAGTTACTGGTTAACAACTAAAAATAAATTGCTAAGTTTGATTTAAATTCTGAGGAGCTTAGATCTTGAGGGGCTTGATATCAAGGAGAGGGGATAGAAGGGGAGTTTGGAGAAGGTTCCCGCAGTTCAGTGCATCTACTGAGGCTGTGGTGTGGCCATTTGTAAAGCCCTGGCCTTCTCAGTTGGTTTAGGATTTATTCTGGATGGTGCATGGGAGAAACAACAAAATTCTCAGGAGGTCCAATAACAACATTTACTTGCAAAATTTAGAAGATTACAGTAGAATAAGGTTCTTGGCAAATTTTAAAACAACAACCAGACAGAGTAAGGCACTTCACAATCTTTAACTTATCTAGATGCAACAAGGCACTTACTGGAATTTTTGGTCTGGCTTACAATAAATTTTGAGAAGGAGAAGGTAGGTGAAGAAAGACCAAGAAAAGATAAAGAAGAGAGAAAGGTAGATAGTCACCATCCGAGGATCCAGCATGGTCTTAGCTGCTTTTAAATCCCTGGCAATGGGAGCACTGCACAGTGTTTCCGTGCTTTTTCCTGCTCTGGTTCACTAGGGCCTCCCCCAGGCACAGCTGCACTTTAATGTTTCCTGTGGGGACCATGCAGTCAGATGGTGCTATTTTGGGGCTTCCAGCACAAATATGGGGTCAGTCTGGCATTTTGGATAGGGCCAGAGGCTCGCTTAGGTTGAAGGGAGCAGGAGGGCAGAGCAGTGCCAGTCCCACCTACCCAGAGCTCACCCTGTTCCCCCTCCTCACTTCCCAACTTATTGTTTTGAGCCAGTCAACAGTTCCTCCAGTCTCCTTCAGGCGCTTCCTACCTTGGCAAGGGCCTCTCCAGAGATCTCTGTCTCTGCAGCCATGGCTGGGGACAGGTCCCATTTCCCCAGTCCAGGGCCAGCTGTTCCAGCTCTGTGGTGTCTGAGGGCACAGCCATGCTCAGCCTTTGCTGGGGGGCCTTTGTGGATGTGGTTTTCCTTCCTGGCTGGGAGCTGGAGCAGGGCCCTGCCAAGGCTGGAGAACCTGTGGCAGAGAGTCATGGCCAAGGGCCCAAACCAGCCCCAGGAAACCACTGCTCATGGCAAGGCAGGACTGACCTTTCCCTAACAGCTCTCCTGAGCTCACACCACTCACAGCTTCTGAGATCTGCACATGGAGCTACATGTGGACCTGGAGAGGTCCCCAAGGGCTGACAAATGCCCAGGGAAGGACCAGCATGGGCACACAAGGGAAGGAAGAAGTGCAGCTGATGAAGCCATGGCAGATGGRGCTGTGGCAGACACCTCTGGGCATTGGCAGAGCCCACTTGACCAGGCCGTGTTGGAGACCTTGGCAGAGGCTTCTGGTGGCATTTGGACTGTTCCCATGTGTGGTACTCTCACCAGCCCTCAGGTCACCCTGCCAAAGGCCTCCAGTAAGTGTCTTGTTCCAGGCAGTGTCCCCATACAGGTGTCCTGGTGCATGTGGAGACAGGAAGGAGGGTGCCCAGAGGAACAGTGTGCCAGGCTAGGCCAGGGGCTGTGCCACGGCACACTGGGACGGGCTGGACTGTGCTCCTTCCCATCCTTCCTGGGATGTCAGGCAAGCTCCTTCCCTGCAGCTGTGCTTTAGGGTGCCCTGCTTGCAGGGACATGTTCTTCCCTGGGGGAAAGCTTGTGATGGCCATGCCCAAACTCCTGTCACACAGCCGTGCCTTTTCACAGAAAACAGCAAGTTTTGATCTCAGTTACTCATGGCCTGTCCCTCTAGTTCTGTATATCCCATTTTACGTGGCTCACAGAAGAACCTGCAGCTGGAATCAAGTTCACCCATCACCACCACACACACACATACACACGCACACACACATGCACACACACACACTCTAGACCCTCCAGCCCTGTTGGGGGAAAGGTAAGGAAGGGTTGCAGTGAGACCACAAAATTAATATTTCATAGAATTCCAGTTCAAAGTTCATCATCCATTCCTATTCAAATTCTGTTTGTCTTTGGACAATGGAGGCATCACTGACAATGTTAAAAAAAAAAGAGGTAGGGTTTTTGGTGGTTTTTTCTGGATGTATTTTTTATTCTCCTCTCCTCCCCTCCCCTCTCTGGACACATTCTCCCCCCACACATTGCCCCACTTTTCCTTTTATTTTTTTTCCCCCTCTAGGCTCTAGCCCAGTTTTAGCTTAGGATTGCAAATCTAGTCCTGAGTAAAATAAGTTCATAGAACCATAGAAGCATAAAATCATGGAATATCCTGAGTTGGAAGGGAACTGACCATGCACAGAATAGCCCCAACAATCCTACCCTGTGCCTGAGAGCATTGTCCAAACGCTCCTTGAGCTCTGTCAGGCTTGGTGCTGTGATCAGTCCCTGGGGAGCCTGTTCAGTGCCCAACCACCCTCTGGGGGAAGAATCTTCTGATATCCAGCCTAAACTTCTCCAGACAGAGCTTCACACTGTTTCCTCTGGTCTCGTCACTGGTCACAGAAAGCAGAGATCAGTACCTGCCCTCTCGGAAGGATGTTGCAGACCAATGACACCTGACCTCGTTCTCTTTTCCACCTGAACAGACCAAGTCCCCTCAGCCACTCCTCATACAGCTTCCCCTCCAGATGCTTCCCCATTCTCTTGGGCACTTTTGGACACTCTCCAATGGCTTAATGTCTTTTTTATAATGTGGTGTCCAAACCCACCCACCTCCAGCACTTGAGGTGAGGCCCCCCCTGCACAGAGCAGAGTGGGACAATCCTTTCCCTTGCCCAGCTGATGATGTTGGGCCTGGTGTCCCCAAGGACACGGTTGGCCCTTCTGGCTGCCAGGGCACAAGCCAAGGCATCACACAATTTTTTCCATCAAAGTGCGCATACTTTGCAGAAGCAGTTTCATCTAACGCCAACTGAGGCTCAGGACATTGTCAGTGCTTGCACTGACTGTCACGGACTCGCTGCACCTCTGCCATCAGGGGTAAACCCCAGAGGCCTAAGAGCCTTGCAGCTTTGGCAGACAGATGTAACGCACATTCCTGAATTTGGCAGATTTAAGTATGTGCACGTGTCAATTGACACTTTCTCCTCAGCTATGTGGGCGTCTGCTCATACTGGAGAGAAAGGTCGCAATGTCATTGCCCATTGAAAATTGGCTTTTGCGATCCTAGGTGTGCCTTCTTCTGTGAAAACTGATAATGGCCCTGCCTATGGTTCACAGAAGACGCGGCAGTTTCTACACCTATGGGGTGTAAACCATACTCTGTGTATTCTGCATTCTCCTACTGGCCAAGCCATTGTTGAACACGCTCACGGCACTTTGAAGCGTGTTCTGGAGAGACAAAAAGGAGGAATGCATGGAGAAACCCCACAGAGCCGACTGGAAAAAGCTTTTAATCATCTTACAGTGCCACCAAATTCAAACAATCCTGTCATTTTGAATCATTTTCWCTCATTGCAGTCTTCAGGCGAGACGCACTTGCCTCGAGCAAAAGTCTGGGTACGGGAGCTGCTCGCTAAAAAGTGGAAAGGCCCGCATGAGCTTATTGCTTGGGGTCATGGGTATGCTTGCATTTCCACAGATACTGGGGTGCAATGGCTACCTGCAAGATGCGTTCGCCCTGACCTGCGGCACCAGAAGCAGAACAGACAACCTCCAAGGTGACCACCAAATGATGACAATGCAGATCATCAACCGAATGATCCTTCTGATGATGACCAGGATGTCAACCATCAGTCAGCTGGTCCTACAAGCAGAGACTGGGATGGTCCTTCTACAAGCACAGACTGAACTTTAAGGTTCTTTGTTATGGAGTCAGAATGTTTAAGCCCTTAAGGCTGTTCAGAGTTAGTAACTGATGTAGAGCCCTTAAGGCTGTTTTAATTAATAGCTGATGTAGAATTAACAGTTGATGTAGAATTGGGTTCGCTGGATGTGTCTCCCATGGCACCGCTGGAGAATCTCTCTGCCCACTTTAAATCAGTGTCTGATTTAAAATCTGTTTGGTAACTGACCACTTACCAAACAAGCCTTACGTTGTGTTTGTTCTCCTTGCTGCAAGGGGCCCCACAGAGGATTGCAAACACTACCGTTTTGGTCTTAAACAAAAAGGGGGAATTGTAGACGCTGAAAAGCTTTAGCAGAGAAATTTTCCAGCTCTCTGCAGCGTTCTCTGAGAGCTCTGTTTCTCACAGAAACTATGAAAAACATTGCTACGGCTTCCTGTAAACTAATTTTTATCTTGCACCTGCTGTTAATTCAGCAGCAGGGTTGTTATGGTATACTGAAGAAAATATTTTCAAATGAGTGTTTTGTAGCCTCCACCAATCATTCTAGGAGGTGGATGATCAGTGACCAATGACCTTATGCCATGCTGGCAACCGAAACTATATAAACCGATTTATAATTAATTAAATAAGTTATTATTGCTCCTGAACTTGTTTGTGTCTTTTCTTGCTGTTCGTGGTACAACAGCGACAGAACTGTCTGCCCAGAGAGGTGATGGAGTCACCATCCCTGGACATGTTTAAAAAAAGACTGGACATGGCACTCAGTGCCACAGTTTAGTTGATGAGGAGGTGTTAGGTTAGGTCACAGGTGGGACTAGATGATCTTAAAGGTCTTTTCCAACCTAGTTCATTCTGTGATTCTGTGGTTAAACGCACAGAAAAACGGGGATCCTTTGTTCTCCTTTTAGACAGTGCCCGAACTGCACCATCAGAAAATGGCTGAAGGGGGAATAACTCAAACAAACTCTGAGGAGAACACCGGGAGCCAACCAAGGGAAAGAAAAGGTGTGAACATTGAGCTCTCAGGCATGAACCAAGAGTGCCCTGGAGAAACAAGCAGATCAGAGGATCCCCAGCAGCACTTCCAGGGGTCCAGGACACCAGAAGGGCTCTCCTTGGAGTGGTCTGAGATGAGATGAGATCCCTCTATCTTTGGGATCTCTCCCTTTCCACTTTGTCCACTTGGTGATGTGAGTGGCCAGTTTGACCAGGGCTAAAGATCTCCTGCAACTTCTTGTGTCTTGGATGGGAACAAGTAGAAGGCAGCAGGAGCTGGAGGTGAGGAGAGGGAACTCGGGGAGCATCCTGAGGGCACAGGCAGGTTTTGAGGTGAGATTGACACCAGAGCTGGTGGCAGCTCAAGGACAGGGCATTTGCTTGGATCCATTTTGCATGGAGGTATTTTGGCTTTTTCGAATCGGGCTGATGTACCATTTCTGAAAATAAAGTGACTTTCCAGACTCTGTCCCTTGGACAGAGAGCTCACCCAGTGTGTCTGCTTGTCCCAGAAAGAGCAGTGGCAAGGAGCACTGAGCAAGAAGGAGATGCCAGTGCCATGTCCTGGTTCCTGCCCAGCACCATGTCCTGGTTCCTGCCCAGCACCATATAGTTCAAAATAGCCTTTGGATAACACCTAAACACAATTCCTTGTAATCTCCCTGGTCTGAGTGGAGCCTCCTGGGCATGAGGAGCAACAGAGGTTTCAGATCTACCCTGCTCTGCTCATTTGAAAACAGAGACTCAGACACCAGTTTCCCACCAGAAGCAGCCCAGCAAGGCACTGGGGTTTCTCTGAAAGCAGCTGTGGCTGTTGGTCAGGGGCCCTTGCTGGGGCTTTGTTCTTTCCCACACCTGCAGTAACTGCTGGGACATGACCTTCAGCCAGGCTGGGTGAAGACCCTGCAGAAACCTTCTGTCCCTTCCCACCTGCTGTGAGACCTTGCTCAAGCTCCAAATGCCAGTCTGGAGAGGCCCAGGGCACTGTCAGGGTGTGCATTGTATCTGCCTGAGCCGCACAGGGGTCTGGATTCAGGGGCTCTGGCACCACACAGGGAACTTTGTCATGTCCCGTGTCTCTGACTGAATGGCAGTGAAATTCCYGGCTGCAGCACAGGCAGCCGTGGGAATCCTACCCTGAAAGATCCAGTGCTGTGCATGGAGGTTTCTGGTGGCACTTGGGTGTTGTGTGGGTGTCCAGGAGATCGCATGCCCAGGTGTGATCAGGGGGACACAAGGCTTACAGGAGACACACACTTTTCTGCAGCAGCTGAACATGGGGCTTGAAGCAGGAAAAGCTCTAAAACAAGGAGGAGGGAGGGAAAGACCTTGGCCAAGCCAAACAGCACAGGATTGTTCAGCTTTGTATTAGCAATGCACAGAGAGCAGATGCCCACTGCAGGCAGCAGTGAGGGTCCACTGTGTCAAACAGGGGGATCTCTGCTCAGCAGAGCCAGGAAGCCCTGCTGGGAGAAGGGAGATGGCCAGAAAGAGAGTTTAAGGATTCACTGGAAGCTGCTGTCTTGGAGCATTTCCCTTTCCCAGGCTCCTGCCCGCTGCTTCAGGAACTCCCAGCAGCACCTTCTGCTGTTCTCCTGATTCCCAGCAAAGCCAGCATGAGGATGAGCAGGAGAGCCAAGCTGAGCCAGGTTCATCCCTG
>RAHM01001017.1:5949-24297 GCA_003713295.1 Parotia lawesii | reverse complement strand
GGTGCCCTCCATCCCTTCCCGGTGCCCTCCAGCCCTTCCCGGTGCCCTCCAGCCCTTCCCGGTGCCCTCCAGCCCTTCCCAGTCCTTCCATCTCCTCCCGGTGCCTCCTCCCAGTGCCCTCCATCCCTTCCCGGTGCCTTCAATCCATTCCCGGTGCCTTCCAGCCCTTCCCGGTGCCTTCCTGGTGCTCTCCATCCCTTCCCAGTGCCTTCCATCCCTTCCCGGTGCCTTCCAGCCCTTCCTGGTGCCTTCCATCCCTTCCCGGTGCCTTCCAGCCCTTCCCGGTGCCTTCCAGCCCTTCCTGGTGCCTTCCTGGTGCTCTCCATCCCTTCCCGGTGCCCTCCAGCCCTTCCCGGTGCCCTCCAGCCCTTCCCAGTCCTTCCAGCCCTTCCCAGTGCCTCCTCCCAGTGCCCTCCATCCCTTCCCGGTGCCTTCCAACCCTTCCCAGTCCATCCATCCTCTCCCGGTGCCTTCTGGCCCTTCCCAGTCCTTCTAACCCTCCCCAGTGCCTCCTCCTGGTTCCTTCCAGCCCTTCCCGGTGCTCTCCAGCCCTTCCCAGTCCTTCCAGCCCTTCTCGATGCCTTCCCGGTGCCCTTCATCCCGTCCCGGTGCCCTCCATCCCTTCCCGGTTCCTCCAGCCCTTTCCGGTGCCTTCTCCTGGTGCTTTCCAACCCTTCCCAGTCCTTCCATCTCCTCCCGGTTCCTTCCATCCCCTCCTGATGCCTTCCAGTCCTTCCCGATGCCTTCCACCCCTCCCGTGCTGCCGRGGGATGGATTTTGGGAAAGGTGGGAAAGCAACGGGGTCAGCCCCACGCCCGGGATCTGCGGTGCTGGTGGGGAACAGGATCTTCGTGGGATCATGGAGTGGTTTGGGATGGAACCACCTCCAATCCCATCCCATTCCCACCCCCTGCCACGGCAGGGACACCTCCCACTATCCCAGGTGGCTCCAAGCCCCGTCCAGCCTGGCCTTGGACACTTCCAGGGATCCAGGAGCAGCCACAGTTTCCCTGGGAAACCCATCCCAGCCCCTCCCCACCCTCACAGGGAGGAATTTCTTCCCAAAATCCCCTCCCGAGTCCATTTCTCCGTCTGTAAAACAGGAGCAGCAGTCTCCAAATCTGTAAAGTTCTGGAATCCCAGAAGGATTTGGGCCGGAAGGGACCTCCAAGCCCATCCATTCCCACCCCCTGCCATGGACAGAGCCAATTCCCACTATCCCAGCTTGCTCCGAGCCCYRTCCCACCTCCCGTTTCATCCATAAAACCCCAAACCCCCACTCTCAGCCAGGATTCCTCATCCCAAACCACGGGGCTGAGCTTCCCCGCCCTCCAAGCACCCAGAACTCTTTTATCGGTGCAAAATCCTTACCCAGGGCCACAGAAATTCCCCAGGAGAGCTGGGAACATCCCTCAACTCCCCCATTTCCTGCCTCCCTCTCCCATTTTCTTCCCCATTCCCGGCTCCTCAGCCCCAGCCSTGCCCGGTTTAAGCCACAACCCCCAGCCTAAACCGAGGTTTTAAAGCCTTTTTGGAGCCCAGGGCCCGAAATTCACAATAAAACCCCACAAATGGGGATGATTCAGAACCATTCCGCTGCAAAGAGCGAGACCAGGACCTCAATTAAGCCGTTTGTAAATCATTAATTTAAGGATTGCTCTCCGATGCCTTTAAATCGTTCCCTCCCGCAGTTTAGGAACGGATAAAGAGCGCRGGGAAATAAGAGGAGAGGTGAGAAAAATGTCATTTATCCGCTGRTTTTGGCTCTGGCAGCAGCTCCGGATTTGATTGGAATCCCGGAGCTGCCTTTGGAGGGAGAGCAGAGGTCCCCAGGTGAGGTGGGAGCTGCTGGGGGGTGTCCCCAGGGGACGGAGCTGGGAGCTGCCAAAATTCCTGGAAAACCCCCCCGGGATCACTGGGGCTTTTTTTAGGCCCTGGAAATGGTTAAATCCGGAGGAAATAAATGGATTTTTTTTAAAGCCAGGTGAGGTTTGGCTCTCCAGCAGCATCCCTGGAGTGGGATGGGGATGATCCCGGCGGGAGCAGCTCCCAGGGGTCGGAGTGAGATTGTCCCCTGGAAGCAGGGACAGGGACAGGGACAGCCTGGCAGTGGCACAGCCGGGAGGTTTTAGGAGTCCTGGACCTCTCCTGTGGCACTTTGGGATTTTCCTGCACTAAAGGGGAAGAAATCCGCTGCTGCCTCATCCCTGGAAGTGCCCAGTGCCAGGTTGGAGCACGCTGGGATCGTGGGAGATGTCCCTGACCGTGGCACGGGGTGGGAATTGGATGAATTTCAAGGTCCCCTCCATCCCAAACCCTCCTGGGATCCTTCCAATGATCCCAAAGCTCCACGAGGAGAGGATTTGCACCCCCAAACCCCGGCGCTGCCCTCGCCGAGGCTTTTTCCCTCCCCTCTCTCCAAAACCGAAAATCTCCTTGCTGGCCCAGGCCCTGCACCCAGCGCTGCCGCAGCTGCTCCTGGCGCTTCTCCCTTCCCAATCCACCTCCCGCGGGTGGAAATTCGGGATATTTTAAGGCAGAACCGGGCACATCTCCCGACCTGCGGCGGGAGGCGGCTGCGCTCCCGATCCTGCAGCCGATCCGAGCGGGATCGGCGCCTCCGAGCTGAGCAAGTGAGCAAAGGGAAAAAAAAAAAAAAAAAAGGGAAAAAGGGTTCTGGAGCACCGGGATTTGGGGCCGTGCCAGGCCGCCGGGTGCAGCCGGTGGGCGCCGGGCGCGCCGGGCGCCAGCCGGGCCCCGGAGGTGTTGCTGCAGCCCCGGGAGGCTGTGCCAGGCTCCGCTCGGCTTCAGGGGAACAAATTCTCGCTTCCCGCTTCTCCAGGAGGGTCTGGGTTCCGTCACCAGCTGGGGAGCAAAGCCCCAAATCCACGGACTCATCCAGAGGGTGCCGGGGCGGCCGCGGGAACAGCTTGGGATGCGAGCGGGGCCGTGGGAGGCTGGAGGGGACCTGCGGGTGCCAAAATTCTCTCGGCTCCACCTGGCACCGCTTGGCAGCTCCCGTCTGGGAGCGGTGCCGGGCGCTGCCAGCGCGGAGGGCGATGCCAGGCTCGGCAGATGTTGCCCGCAGCCGGTGCCGCAGATCCGAGCAAGCTGAGCCATCCGCGGAGCTGCCTCGACAACACCTCCGGCTCCTTCTGCTGGGGCTTTGAGGAGTTTTTGTGCGATTTGAGAAGTTATCAGCCGGCACTTGGCTGGGTTTGATAAGGATCCGCACTTCCGGGCCCTTCAGCTGTGRAAGGCTCGGAGCCGTGCGGTGCCAAAAGGTCTTTAAGGAGCTTTTTTTTCCGCCGCTTAACCCGGTTTCCTCCCAYTTGTGACTGCGACGGATCCGATACCTCCACCTCCGAGTGGGAAAGGTTTTTCTGTCCGCCTGGGCGAGGGGATTTCCCCCACTCGTGACCCCCCGAGGGTTGGGATGAGCTCTGGCGTGCCCAGCCTGAGCCGCTGTCGCTRTCCCCGCGGCCTCCAGCCCTCGCACCCCCTCCTCGGGGCACATCTCGTGTCCTGATGTGGCTTTTCCCGGAGCAGGGATTGGGGTTGTGGCACGAGGAGGGGGAATTTGGGAACGGGGAAACGCTTCCTGATTTCCCAGCAGCTCCGCGCTGTCCTTGTCCCTTTTTTTCCAGCCGCCTCCTGCTTCCAGCGCCTGAGGACAGCCGGGAAAGGTTGCCTGTCTGTCCTCACGAGGACAGGCGGACCGACAGCTCCGGGAAAAGCTCAAATCCCCCATCTCGGCCGCCGGGAATGGGGCACATCCATCCCCAACTGGCACCACCATCCCAGCCCCATCCTGAGCGGTGCTGGGCACGGGCTGATCCAACCACAGGCAGCACGGCTGAGCTTTTGCTGGAATTCCAGCGCCCATCTCCTCCTGGCTGACCCCTGGCTGCCTCTGGAGCATCCCTGGCAGATCCCTGATCCTCCCCYGGCCGGGACGGAGCGCTCGGTTTGTCCCCGACCTCTCGCCGCCGGGCCGGTGACACAAAGGCCCCTCTGTGCCATTGTGCGGGGGCACCGCATGTGCGAATATTGCTCTATAGACTCGGCGCTGCCCGGGCAGGGCGGGCACAAAGCGCCGCTGTCTGTCCCAGCTCCGGGAAGGCGCCTGGATTCCCGATCCGTGACTGCCCCACTGTTCCCATCGCATCGGGGCACAGCGAGGCCTCATTGTGCTGCTCCGGGGGCTTTGTGAGCTCTGAGGAGCTCGGGGATTCACGGAGGGACGGGCTGGGGTGTGGAGGAGGGAGCCGGGAGCGGGAATGGAGCGGGGAATGGAGCGGGGAATGGAGCAGGGAATGAACGGAGCATCCTCAGCCCGCGGGCACGGGAGGGGCCGGCGCTGGCTGGGAGCGGCTCCCCGGGAGCTGCTGAGAGCAAAATCGTGTCTGGGAGCGCAGGTGCGAATGCGGATGTCTCACCCCGACGTGTCGGAGCTGCTTTTAGCGGCCTTTTCCCGGGAATCGCCTCACGGACACGCCGCGGCTCCAGCGGTGTCACCAGCAGGGCGGGTTTGGGGTGCCCCGGTGGCTTTGTCAGCGCGGTGCCAGCCCAGGGTGGTGCCGCGGGGAAGTCACTGCCTTGGGAAGGCCCAAAGTGGGAAAAAAAACAACGTTTGGATTGAAAACCAGGCGTTTCCCCGCATTCCGGGGGTGCAGGGAGTGGTGTCCCTTCCCCTGGTGACAGCAGGACCCTGCCGGGGACTGTGCCCGTGTTGGCGCAGCAGTGCCAAGCTCTGGCTGGGATTTATCCCGGGATAAACCTGGCTGCTGGAGCTGCCCTCGGCTCCATTCCCCATCCCGGGGCGGCTCCATTCCCTGCAGACCGTGGGGACAGTCAGTGGCAGGGATGTGGCAGCTCTGGATCCGCTCCCGAGCCGCTCCGGAACTGCAGCGAGGCTCATTTACCCCTCATCAGCAGCGCAATCACAATTAAAAGGTCACCGCATCCTCCGGCCCTGCCAGCCGGGTTTCCAGGGATCAGCGGGAAGGACAATTAACCCTCGCTGCGTTCTCCTTCCAGCATTTTCCTCCCGGAGCTCCCAAACCTCGGCCATTCCCGAGTTATTCCAGGGGCAGGGAGCGCCTTGCCTGGAGCTGCGGGTCCTGGGTGAATTCCCAGGGCGTGTCCTTGGCCACCTTTCCTCTCCATTTGCTGCCCCAGCTGCATCGCCGGGGTTGATCCAAGCTTTTTTTAAATTTTTTTTTAAATTTTTTTTCAGCAATTCCTGCCTCTCCTGCCGGCAGGAATCAACCTCACATGGATAATGTTGGATGATATTACCACAGGATATAAACGTGCGGGGAAAGATTCCCTCGGCCCCAAAGTGAGGGAAAGAGGGGGGAAAAATCCTCCACGGTGCTTGTGGGGTGCGGGAACCGGCCCAGCCCGCTCCAGGAGTGCTCAGCAAGGAGGAGAAGGAATTTTTTGGGAAGGTTTCTCGTGTCGTGAGTGCCTCCTGTGCCAGCTGTGACTCACGGCTGCGGCTGTTGAGGAGCCTGGAAGGGCTCCAAGCTGGAGATCAGGGCTCCAGAGTTTCTCCCTTCTTGCCCTGGGGACCAGGAGCGCTCCTGCCCCTGCTCCATCCGTGCCTCAGTTTCCCCAGCCTCAAAATTAGGGAAAAATCCAACCCGTGTGAGCCTTCCTGAATTCCCAGCTCTTCCCACCTTCCGCCATCTGAGCTGCCAAGGCTCAGGGAGAACCTTTGGGATGCCAGAAGGGCAGGGAGAGGAACACCAGGAATGGGGAATGCGGGAAAAGGAGCTGAGTTCTCAAAGCTTCTTCCCAGAGCTGGGAAAGATGAGGGAAACCAGGAAAGGTGGGAAGAGCCGAGGCGGGTGGGACACCAGGGCAAGAGTGCCCTCGTGATTTTAGGATGAGAGGAAAGGGGCCAGSGGAAGTTTAAGTTGGATATTAGGGACAATTTCTCCATGGAAAAGGTTGGCGGAGCTGCCCGGGGAGGTGCGGAGTCACCATCCCTGCGGTGGGGGAGTTAAAGGCCACCACRTGGAAGCGGCACTTGGGGACACGGTGGTGACACATCAGGGCCGGGGGAGTGCTTGSAGTCGACCTCGGAGGGCTTTTCCAGCCTTTTTTAATCCCAAGAATCCAGTGGTGTGTGGGGTTGGCTTTAAATCCCGTGGCATCAGCCTTTTGGGACTGAAGGGAACCCGTGCTGGGGGTCACAGACCTGTGGGGTGGGGTAGGGCTGGGTTTGGGGTCCCTGTGGCTGGGGCAGCACCTCCGCCGAGCCTTGGGGGTGGCATGGTGCCAACAGCCCCCAAAATGTGGGAGCAGGAATGGTTTTATGGGTTTGGACGGGCCGGGAGGAGTTGTTTTGTGCCCCTCGGGTGTTCCCTTCCTCCTCCTGCTTCCTTCGGGATAATCTCGTCGCCCTGGGAATCCTTGGGAAGGGTCAATTCCATCCGTGCAGGACAAACCCTCTGCAGCCAGGCTTTCCTGGGAGCCAGCCGCTGGAATTCCTTCCCCGAGCTCCCTCGGGGCCGCTGTGGGATCAGCCACGGGGGACTTTTCGTGGTGTCCTCACCCGGGGCTGCGCATCTCGGTGACATCAGGGCCATCCTGGTGTCCCCAGCACCGAGCAGTGCCGGCACCYCGGACCCTCCAGGCTGGCTCCTGGCGGTGGTGGCAGCACGGGCGGGCAGAGCTCCCCGAGTGGCACCGGCAGCTCGTGCCAGGGACACGGGGAGGGCAGCGCGACAATCCGGGCGCTGATGGCACTGCCCGGCYGCTGGCGCCCGGCCCATGTGATGCGTTTGAGGGGGCACGCTGACATTTCCAGGGGAAGGGGGAGAAAAAAAAAAAAAAATCCCCGGGGGACCCGCAGGGAGCTCCGGAACGGCGGAAAACCGAGCTAGAAYCGTCCGCGCCGAGCGGAGCCGAGCGGAGCGAGCGGAGGGATAAACCGGGATAAAAGGGGGGAAAAGTTGCCAGGGCAGGGACGGGATGTGAGGGGAAGCGAYGGGAGCTGGCAGAGGAAGGGGAACGGGGGATGTCGGCCGTGGAGACGGCGCGGGGAGCCCCTCGCTAGGGCGGGGAGAGGAGCGGGGAGCGCTCGGCAGCGCCGGCGCCCGCCCGGCCCCGCTGCGGCTCCGCTCCCCGGCGCGGAGGACTCGGCGCTGGCTGTGAGGTGRCRGTGGCGGCGCTGGCTGTGAGGTGRCRGTGGCGGCGCTGGCTGTGAGGTGACAGCCGCCGCACGGCTGCGAGAGCCCGGCGAGGTCAGAGCTGCGCGATCAGGTCGGTGCCCACCCTCCCCGCGAGCGCGTGTTTGATAACGAGCCCATCCCGCGTTTCCTTATCAGCAGCAGCCAGCGGCGCCCGATCCGTCCCCTCCGATGCGACCTGACGGGGCCGGCGTGAGGTCTTTGAACGCCGAGCGATCAGCGAGGCCGTGCCCGGCTCGGGTTGAGCAGATGCGATGAGCCGCGTGTGTTTGTCGCGCAGATCCGGGAGCCGCGCTCCGAGCCGCCTCCTGCTCCCCGCCTCGCTGCCGCGATGCTGCCTCGCTGGGCAAAGCATCCCCCTGGAGCTTCCCCCCGAGCCGTGGCGAGGCTGCGGGAGCCGGGCAGAGCCAGCGAGCCCCGGGACTACCGGCTGACAGCGCTGCTCGCGGGTACGGACCGGGAGGGGACGCGGGGATCGGGGGGTGCAGGGTCCGCAGGCTCAGGGGGATGAGATCCCCCAGGGGGATGAGATCTGCCCCGGGAATGATGGATGGTGTGGGATGGGGATGGTCCCAGCCCCTCAAAGAGGGCTCTGGAGTGGCCCGAGGATGGTCCCAGCTCCTCAAAGAGGGCTCCGGGGTGGCCTGAGGATGGTCCCAGCTCCTCAGAGTGAGATCTGGAGTGGCCYRRGGATGGTCCCAGCCCCTCACAGMGGGCTCTGRRGTGRCCYRRGGATGGTCCCAGYCCCTCACAGMGGGCTCTGRRGTGGCCYRRGGATGGTCCCAGCCCCTCACAGCGGGCTCTGGAGTGGCCCAAGGATGGTCCCAGCCCCTCACAGYGAGCTCTGGAGTGGCCCAAGGATGGTCCCAGCCCCTTGCGGGTGGGTTCTGCCCTGGGAAGCCACGGATGGTCCAACCTGGGCATGGTCCGAGTCCCTCACAGGTGACCACTGCCCTGGGAAGTGATGGATGGTGGTCCCAGCCCCTCACAGATGAGCTCTGCACCAGGAAGGGACAGAAGGCCCAGCCTRGGGGTGGTCCCAGCCCCACACAGGGGGGCTCTGCCCCTGAAAGGGACAGATGCTGTGGGCTGGGGTGGCCCCAGGTGGACCCTGGAGTGGCCTGGGGATGGTCCCAGCCCCTCACAGGTGGGCTCTGGAGTGGCCTGGCGATGATCCCTGCCCCTTGCAGGTGGACACTGCCCTGGGAAGGGATGGATGGTGGTCCCAGCCCCACAGAGAGGGGACAGCAGCCCCGCCTGGGGATGATCCCTGCCCCTCACAGGTGGGCTCTGGGTGGCCTGAGGATGGTCCCTGCCCCTCACAGGTGGGCTCTGGGGTGGCCTGGGGCTGATCCCTGCCCCTCACAGGTGGGCACAGATGGCGTGGGCTGTGCCGTGCTGGGTGCCCGGCTCTGAAGGGAGGAGGAGGAGGAGGAGGAGGAGGAGGAAGCGCAGGGCTGCAGGCAGCTGCTGCTGCCCTCCTTTTGCTTGACTAAACCCCGCTGCCTGGACAGCTTCTGACTGGCGCTGGTGGGAGGCGGCAGGCGGGGGGGGGGGGGACGCGGCCGTGCCCCCGATGTGCCCGCTGGGGCAGGAGGGGACAGGAGGGGACAGCAGGGTTTGCTCAGCGGGCCGAGGGGCGGCATCTGCCCCTGGGACAGAGCGGTGGCCGTGTCCTTGTGTCACCCGCAGCGTCTGGAGGTGGGATGTGGCACCAGCCCTGCGAGGGGCCGGCTCAGTGTCCCTGTGCCCTGCGGGCAGGGGGACGCGTCACATGTCCCCGCAGCGTCCCTGTCCCGTGGTCTGCTCAGGCTGACAGCGAATCCTTGCAGGATCTCGCCCCGTGCTTTCCATCCCTGAGCACGTTTCCCTGCCTCTCGGAGGCCTCAGCCGCGGCTCTGAGATATTTTTTTTCCCAGCGTTTTCTGTTTTTTAACGAGCCGTGACTAACCAGGCTGGCACGGCAGGCGGTGACCAACCACCAACGTGCTACCTGTGCGCTCAGAAATAGGCTCTGTTCTCCACACCCCCGCTGGGACGGGAGCATTCCCGGCCTCCCGAGCCCCCCCGGGGACACCCACCCAGCTTTTCCCAGCTTTTCCCACGCCTGGCAGTGCCCAGCTCCCGGCGGGAGTCACCCAAAAGGGCAGGGCCCCCCAAATCCCACCCGGAGGCTGCGGGATTGGGGCTCGGTGCCTCGGCCGGAGCTGTCGAGTTCTGGGATGGGCTCCAAGCCCATCGTGAGGGTGGCAGAGCCAAGATTTGGGGCAGCTGGGTCTCCTGTGGAAGGGCTGTGCTGGGCCGAGCGTGGCTGCGGGATTGCTGTGGTCCCAAACCCTCCGAGCCAGGAAAAATCCCCTTCCCGAGCTCTTCCTCCTGGACCTGAGCCCTTTGGGGACTCCAACCAGAGGCTCCTCGTGGGGCAAAAGGTTGGAAACGCCGTGGGCTTGGCTCGGATTCTTCCTCCCGTGGCTTCCCTGCGAGGATTCGTCCCTCATGGAGCGGGATTCGGGATGCAAACAGGATCGTGCCCAGATCTGGGCTTTGCTCTGGCAGCTGCTGGTGGCCACGGGCCAGGCTGGAGGGTCACTGCCCTCTCTGCCCGCTGCCGGACCACGCTGCCCCTTCCCGATCCTCCCATCATGGAAGTGATGGGGCTTGGATGGGATTTTAGGGAGAAATTCCTCCCTGGGGTGGCGGGGAGGGGCTGGGATGGAATTCCCAGAGAAGCTGTGGCTGCTCCATCCCTGGCAGTGCCCAAGGCCAGGCTGGACGGGGCTTGGAGCACCCTGGGACAGTGGGAGGTGTCCCTGCCATGGCAGGGGTGGGAATGGATGGGATTTGAGGTCCCTTCCCACCCAAACCATTCCCGGATTCCGTGGCTGCAGAGGCCTCGATGYGTTCAGGAACTTCCTCGGTGTCGGATTAACGGGATTGATTTTTGATCTTGATGCGTGTCCCCTCTTCCCCTTCCCCCTCCTCCTCCCCCTCCTCCTCCTCCTCCCAGCCCTTCCTYACCCCTGCCCAGCTCCGTGGCCTCTCAGCCTCCGCCCTTTGCTCTGCCTTGTCGAGAGATGAGACAAGAACCAAATCCCAAATCCCGGGATGAGGTCCTGGCTCATCCCAGCAAACCCTGGGTGTCGGGAAAGGCTGGAGCCGGAGCCTCCTGATCTTTCCCTGTATCCATCCATCCATCCATCCATCCATCCATCCATCCATCCATCCATCCATCCCCGGAGCGGCTTTGCACGCGGATGCACAACTTCCCTGCCCTCCACCACATCCCGAGCTGGTTTTGGGGCTGTTTCCTCCCACCCGGACCCATCTGTCCCTTGCTGCAGGATCCCAATCCCCCCCCAGACCCCTCCCTGCGCCTCTCCCAGCTCCCTCCCCTGCTCTGGGCTGACAGGAACCATCGATTCGGTGCCTTGAGGGGGCAGTTTCTCCCTTTCCCGGTGTCTGATCGATCGGAATTGATTTCCACAGCAATTTTCTTGGGCAGCTCAAGGYGGGAGCAGCCGGGATTGGGACTGAGCTCGGCTTTGCCGGGGTGGGGAGGGGACAGCCATGCCCAGGGGGGTGACCCCGAACCGTGGCACTGCTCAGTGCTGGGAATCCTCCCAGGGCAGGGCGGGTTCTCCCAGCAGCAAAATTCCCGTGCCTCCAGGGGAAACGGGAATGGAGACGCCGCTGTGGGGGTGAGGGGGGCTCCGGGATCCAGGTCCTGCTGCTGCCTCGGGCTCATCCCAAAGGTTTCTCCCGGCAGGACGAGGATCTGAGGATCGGGGGGGGAGGATCAGGCTCGCAGGGGGAGTTGGCTCCGCTTCCCCACACGACCGTGGCTGAGTCACAGCCCCACGGCTGAGTCACGGCCCCACATCCAGCACGGAGCCTGCCAGGAGCCAAAATCCTGGGAAAACTCCGGCTCCTTCCGGGAGATGCTCAAACCCACYGTGTTTTCTYCCTGCTCCCACCCTGGCTTTGGCTCCCTCCCCACCCGTGTCGCTCCCTTCCCTGCCTCAGTTTCCCTCTCCCAGGGGAGATCCCGAGGCTCGGGCTGTTCCCACGGGAGCTGCCAGGCCCCGGCTGTGCCGCGTGGGTGGGGGACGAGGCCACAATGCGGCTTCTGTCGGAGCCGCGAAGAGCTCGGCCCCGGCCAGCCTCTCCTCTCCTTTATTTTTATCCCGCGTCCCCGAGCTGCTGGCACGTCCCCAGCCGCTGCGCCAGCCCTGCCAGCCGAGGATGCCACCCTTGCCAGGGCACGCAGGGCTCCGTCCTCCTCCTCCTCCTCCTCCTCCTCCTCCTCCTCCCGGCGGGCAGGGATGTTTCCCATGCGCCGGGAATGCCGCCGGCTCAGCCTCGTGCCAGCGGCCGGACACGGAGCCGAGGGCAGCGGGAAGATTTTCCCGGCTCTCCCAGCTGGGATTTGTCCTTCCCACCTTCGTGCCCCTCATTTTCCCTCGGCGAGCCGAGGGCAGCTCCTTCCTGCGCGGCTCCAAGCGAGCATCCAGGTGTGCCGGCCCTTCCCTTGGCACCGGATCCCTGGGATTTGGGAGGTGAACTCGTCTCCCGTCTCTCCATGTGCGCGCGTGGGCGCGATCACACCCGGGCGAGGTGGGAAGTGGCGGCTGCTTTTTCCAGGGCCGGCCAGATGGGATTTCTCCTTCGGTTTTGGGTTCTGACAAGTGACATGCAGGATTTTATCCGCTCGCGGAGGGAAGGAGCCGCCTGGCAGGGCAGTGCCACCGGGAGACGCCAGCTGGGCCCCTCCGAGCTCCTTCGGGCGAGCTCCGTGTCTCGGAGCCCCTCCGATGTGGGAATTCGTGGGATGCAGGCAGKGAGAAGGCGGCGCCCAGGGCGCGTCGAGGCTGGGAAGGGGCAGGATCCAAGGATTTCACCCGGAGAATCCGGGCTGCCACCGCGCCGGGCACGGTGCCCCTGTCCCTGCCCAAGGCCAAGTGGAATCCTGGCTCTGTGGGGTCCGCCTGGGAAGTTCCCAATGGAACAGTGMGGGGGGTGTTTAGTTTTCCGCGGTTCCACTGGAATTTGGGAGTGAAAGGCACGGCAGGGAGCCCGCTGCCTGCTGCTGAGCCCGGCTGGGATCCTTGGGAATGGGGGGGATGAGGCGGGAGAACAATTCCCGCATCCCGGGGGACATCGCGGGGAGGTTTGTCCCGTGATGGGCGTTAATGGTGCCCTGCGGGTGGCCTTGGCATCACCTGGCTTTTCCCAGGGGATTTGGTGGCGGCTCCATGACCCCGGGAGCAAGAGGAGGGTGGGGAAGCTTCGTCCCGGTCGCCGCCAGCTTTCACTCCTGTGTGGCTGTGAGAGGGACAAGGACACCCTGCACTCCCCTCACTTCCACATTCCCGTCCTGGGATGGACCCTGGGTCTGCCCCACTCCTGGCATTCCCACAGCCCACGGGCATGGCCCGAAACAGGGCTGGAATTCTCTGGGAATTGGCTTTAAGTGGCCAGACCCGGCCAGGGTTGGACCCGTCGGGGACACGGCGGTGGCAGGAGTGGGGGTCACTGGTGTCCCCCCGCTGTCACCTGCCCTGTCCCAGCTCCTGGGCGCGTGTTTGCTTGGAGAACTTGAGAATCTGGGCAGTTCCCAGCATTTTTGGGATGTGAGGGCGGGTCCTGGAAGGCGCTTGACCATCCCAAAATGAGTGGACATGAACGCGGCTGAGCCAGGGACGGGGACAGCAGCGGCTCGGAAAGTGACTCGTGTGGTGGAAGCTCCCTGCCCGTGGCAGGGATTGGATCTGGATGATTTTCCCACCCCAAACCACTCYAGAATTCCCTGATTTCYCCCCCGCCCCGCAAGCCTGGCTCTGGCAGGGCGAGCATTCCTGGCCGCCGGCATCTCTGCAGCACCACACGAGTTAAACTGCGCGGCTCAGGCGCTCCCCCCGCTCTCCCCACCCCTCCTCCCACCCCCGGCGAGCGCAGCTGCGGCCCGGCAGGGAAGGGGTTAGCGCCGGGCAGGGCTCTGGGTGCCGGGCAGGCTCCGTGGGTGCCGGGCGGGCGGGCAGTGCGGCAGTGCAGCCTCCGGGAGGAAGCGGGAGCATCCCGCTCTTCCGGCTCCCTCAATGGCCGGGCGCGGGGGAGCCGCATCGCTCCGAGGGGCTTCCACCYTCCGGGCCGCCTCTCTCCCCAAATGCACTCCCCGCCTCCCCTCCCCTCTCCCCTTTTTGTGCGAGCGCTTTCTCGGCCGATTTTTCACGCTCCGCTGACTGCCGGCGACCCGCGCGAGCTTTGCTGCCTCACGAAGATTTATGGGACTGCAGTAATAAACTGTGTTTGAGAGGTTCCTTTTGGATGGTAAAGCCCCCGGCCGAGCCGCTGGCACGGGGCATCCCAGCCCGATCCCGCCGCCGCTCCCGCGGGGCAGCGCCTGCCGCAGCACCGGGGAGGTTTTTTGGGGGCCTTTCCCAGCCCTGCCTCTCAGGGAGCTCCTGCCAACGCCGTTSCTGAAGATTATCACCTAAACCCCGGCTCCTGTGCCTCCGGTATCCCTGTTTTCCCGGGAAGGACGCGATGGAAGCGCCCTGCTAGCAGCCCGGGGCTCCGGCCCCGGCGCGGGTGACACCTCTGCTGGCAGGTGGGGACSATGGGTGGATGAATCGGCAAAGAGAACCGCGTTCCCTCAACCTCCCGCTGCTCGGAGAGGGGCTGGCCAGGATCTACCGCGGCATTCTGGCCGTCGTGGGAGCCCTGCGCCCGGCCAAGGAGCCGCCCGCAGCCCCGGYGCAGCGGAGCGCTGCCCCCTCCATCCCCCCGGAGCCGCTGCCCGGCCGCCGTGGGAGCCGCGCTGCCCCCGCGGGTAAGCGAGGGGACGGTCCCCCCGTGGGTYCCCTTGTGGGGGACGTGGCTCGGAGGGATGTCCCGCCGGGCTGGGATGGGGCATTGCCGAGCTGGGCACCTCGGGCAGGCTCCGGCCAGCGGCTCTGCCACCCCAGTGACCTACTTGGAAGCAGCCTCGGGAAGCACTTTCCAGGCATCTGCTGAGGCCGTGTGGGTACCGCTGCGTTCCTGAGCTGCTGGAGGAGGAGAAAAAAACTTTGTGGGGGGTTTGAGGTGGAATTATCCCCAGGAGGGAAGGGCTAACACCCTTTTCTTCAGGGAGGCACGGCCGAGAGGGTTTTCGGGTCCCTTTCCCCAAACGAGCCCCCCATACTGCKGCTGTCGGCTGTTTCCTTGCGGGATCATCCCTGCCCGCTGCGGGCTGGCACCTCTGGAGGGCAAAGGTGGCTGACATGAGGCCAGCACACGTGGCTGTGGTGGCTTTTCCRCCCCTCGCCTCGGAGGGGTTCGCGGATCACGAGGTTTGTGGGGTCGGGGCCGCCTCATCCTCGCTGGCTCCGGATGCCGGGGACGGAGCCGGGAGCGGATGCGGCGCAGCCGGGGGTGGAAGAGCCCCTGAGAGGATCCAGCTCCTCCCTGACCCCCGCGCGGGGCTGCTCACATCATCCCTTTTAGCAGAGGAGCGGAGGAGCTGGCGCGTTCCGCTCCCGGAGCGTGTAATTAGGGAGCGGGGAGCCGCATGCTGATCACGGAGCGGGAGAGGACGGGAAGGAGCTGGAAACGCGGCCTCGCCTCGCGGCTGCTGCAGCCGGGGCTGGAGCAGGCACCGGCAGGAGGTGTCGGGGAACAAACCCCTCTCTCGTCCCAAAAAATCCCCGTYCTTGCAGCTTCCTCTGGCTCGAGGAGGCCGCGCTCTCCCCGAGGAGGGAGAGGAGCTGCAGCTCCTTGCTGCCAAGCCCTGGCTCTGCTGCAGCTGCGGCTGGCACGGTGCCCCTTCATCCCTCCATCCCCGGGCGCACCATTCCCGCGGGGATGAGAGAAATCTGGGAATTCCGCGGCGCTCAGGACCCGGCATTCCTCAAGGATTGTTTTGGTGGGCTCGGAGCACACCGGGCACGTTGCGCCGGGGGTGGTCCAGGATCCCATTCCCGCATCCAGAGCAGCGTCCTGGCTGCTCGCGAGGGTGCTCCAGGGCATTTCCAGAGGGCTCCAAGGCTGGGGCTGGGTGCTGGGCGCAATTCCTTCCCAAATTTCTGCTCTGCGGTCATGGACCCGGTGCTGGGGTGAGCGGCCGAGGCAGGGAAGGAGTTTTCCGCCTTGGATCGGCGTTGCCCGGTGAGGAACGTGCGTTGTGGGGCTGTCAGGGGAGCGGAGAGAGGGGCGGGCAGCTCCCGGGGCTCCTGGAAGGGTCAGGACAAACTTCTCCACGGGAATTTCGCATCAGGGCTGGAATTTGGCAGCCGCTGGGACAACGGGGCGAGGCTCTCGCCCTGCTCCTCTGCCAGCAGCAGGACCGCGGTGTCCCCTCCGGCACCAGCTTGGGGTGGTGGAGGTGCCACCGCGACCTCCCCGGTGACACGGGGACCCGGCAGAGTGAGGGAGGGACGGGATCTTCGGCTCTTCCCACGTTCCACCTCCGTTTTCTGGGAAAAGGGGGTGACAACCCGGCCAAGGTCACATCCGTGGAGCTGTGGGGACGGGAGCGGGACGGGCGGATTTTTGGCAGAGGGGAGGCTTTGGGATGTCCCCGTGGTGTTCGCGGAGCGCGTGATGTCCCGGCTGGGCTCTTTGTGCGACCTTGAGCGTCCGTGTCCCCCCACTGGAGCCCCCCCCCCCGCGCTGATAACGCTTGATATCGGTTTGATATCAAACTGATCTGCTGGGCTGATAAATAATTGAGGGAAAAGGAAAAGCCTCGCCGCGATTTCTTTAGCGGGAGGTCGGGAGGGGAAAAACAGGACGAGAAGGGAGATGAATTATGGATCAAGGTTAAAAGGGGAGCAGGAGGGGAAGGCAGAACAAGCTGCCCGACTCAGTAGTGGTGGCAAAACCAGCCCCGTGGCCTCGGGGCAGGCTGGCACCAGTCCAGGGCTGGGGGACACCGGCTCAGATGGCGTGAGACCCTCCGAAGTGGCTTTTTGGGGTGGCAGTCGGGGTCCTGGGGCGGGCACGGGGCTGGGCAGGAGTCAGGGGCTGCGGGGTGGCCTCGTGCTGCGGCCACCGAGGCGGTGCCAGGCGCTGGCAGCGTGCGGGGACTTCCAGGCATCCAKCGCCTCTTCCAGCTTCCCTGGAAGTCAAATCCCGGCGTGCACTGAATGAGTTATGAGCGAAAGGACAAGTCCCTGTCACCTCTCTGCGCGTGGGACCCCCTGCCTGTCCCCCTGCCCCCTCCCCTGCCTGCCCGGGCTGGGCTGAGCCCCGGSAAGGGCTGGGATGGGGCAGATTCCAGGTTTGGTGCCCCTGGGGCTGGGCTGAGCCCCGGGAAGGGCTGGGATGGAGCAGAGCATTCCTGGAGATTCCGGGTTTGGTGCCCTCTGGGCTGGGATGGGGCAGAACATTCCCGGAGATCCCGGTTTTGGTGCCCCCGGGGCTGGGCTCCGAGAGAGGCTGGAATAGGGCAGAGCATCCCGGAGATGCTGGATTTGGTGCCCGCGGGCATCGGGAAAGGCTGGGATGGGGCAGAGCATCCCGGGGATCCCGGGTTTGATGCCAGCGACTGCAGGACGGGGTCTCTGGGGACAGCACTGGGGTCTCTGACAGGACATGGGGGGGGATCTGTGACCCCCCAGCACCAGTGCCCACACACACGACCCTCCCCCCACCCTGCCTGATTTCATTTTCTTTTTGCTCTGTCCTGTGTCCATGTCCCCGTGTGTCCGTGTCCCCGTGTGTCTGTGCCCCCCGTGTGTCCATGCCCTCCGTGTGTCCGTGCCCTCTGTGTGTCCGTGCCCCCCGTGTGTCCATGCCCTCCACGTGTCCGTGCCTCCGTGTGCCCCTGCCCCGTGTCTCGTCTGTGCTGTTTTCAGTCACCCAGCTCTGTTTTGTTCCTGTTTCGCTCCGATCATCGTGGGTTTGGTGGGATCACAGCCCCTGCACCCCTTCCCCTCGCTGCCCCCCGGCCCCTCCATCCCTGCTGTYCCCTCATCTCCTGCCKCRTGTCCGGCAGCGGGGACACTGCTGCCATGGCAGGGGGATGAACCCCGCACCCGTCCCCTTCCCYGTGCATCCCACTGGGGTCTGATCCCACTCTGTGCATCCCATTGGGATCTGATCCCACTCYGTGCATCCCACYSRGGGATGATCCCACTMCGTGCATCCCACYGGGGGATGATCCCACTACGTGCATCCCACTGGGGTCTGATCCCACTCCGTGCATCCCACTSAGGGATGATCCCACTCCGTGCATCCCACTGGGTCTGATCCCACTCTGTGCATCCCATTGGGATCTGATCCCACTCCGTGCATCCCACTCAGGGATGATCCCACTCCGTGCATCCCACCGAGGGATGATCCCACTCCCAGCAGGGCTCTGCCATCGCTCCTGGCTGAAACCCCCCTCCCCAGCCCCAAATCCCAACCCCCCCAACCTCTGCCCCATGGCCGGGGGACCCTCCCTTGACCCCGCTGTGCTCTCCCGGTGCCCGCACAGATCCCGACAGGGCGAGCCACCCCCTCTGCCCCATGGCCAGGGACCGTCCCCCCGCTTTGCCCCACGGCCGGGGGACCCTCCCTTGACCCCGCTGTGCTCTCCCGCTGCCCGCGCAGATCCCGACAGGACGAGCTCGCACATGATCTCCGCCGACGATGCCGAGTACCCGCGGGAGTACCGCACCCTGGGCAACGGCACCCGGCGCTTCTCCAACGTGGGGCTGGTGCACACCTCGGAGCGCCGGCACACCGTGATCGCCGCGCAGAGCCTGGAGGCGCTCACCGGCCTCCAGAAGACGGAGATGGAGCGCAAGCGGGACGCCTTCATGGACCACCTGAAGAGCAAATACCCGCAGCACGCCCTGGCGCTGCGCGGGCAGCAGGAGCGCCTGCGGGACCAGGTAAGAGGCGAATTCCCGGGATTCGGGGTGCGGGGGGGGGGAAAGGGAGCGATTCGAGCTGGGTGGGGCTGTCTGGAGGAGAAGAGGAGCAAGGGGGTGTTGGATGTGGGGGAAGTGGGTGGGTGGGTGCGGCAGCGCCGGGGGGAGCATCCTGCAGGGGTGAGGAAGAGAATTCCCCTGGTGTGAGGATGAGAATCTTCCAGGGGTGAGAGCAGCAGAGCCTCAGGGGTGAACTGTTCCAGGAGGGGGTTCCTATCCCTGTTTTGGGGTTTGCTGGGGACCCCAAA
>RAHM01001016.1:0-23944 GCA_003713295.1 Parotia lawesii | reverse complement strand
AGACTAAGTCCCATGAACTAAAATGACCCGCACTGAGCAGTTGTGGGAAGACTGCTTGGCCCATGGGAGGGACTCACGTTACAGCAGGTTGGGCAGGACTGCTATCTGTGAAAATTGAGACCATGCTAGGAAATTCACAGAGGACTGTCTCCCATGGGAAGGACCCCACGGCACAGCAGAAGAAGGAAACTCCTTTCCCTAAGCATACTGAAGAAAGATTTTTAGAAAGTGGAAGACTGGCCAAAACCCCATGTTTTTGTCTCCTTGTGCTGTCGGTGGGAAAGAGGGAGGGGCTGGGAAGGAAATAAGTGTTCTAAAGTTTTATTTTAGTTCTCATTACCCTTTTTACTTTTAATTCTGTTAATAATGAATTTTCTTTATACTGTTTACGTTTTGAAACTGTTTTGCCTTAGAGTGTTTTTTCCCCTAATCCTTATCTCAACTCATGAAGCCTTTGTTTTGTTTTCCCCTCCTCTGCTCAGCTATAGCAGAGGAAAATGAGTGAATAGGATGCCTGGCTTTTAGTCAGTGTCAAATCCCGACAGATTCTTATTTCATATTTATTTGTTCTGTGGTAGAGTAAGTATATTCTGCCAAGTAATCTCACTGATGTTCAGCAGAATTTTTGAGGCTGAAATATGGCTTCAGATCCTGTTACACAGAAGTTTAAAAGTATATCAACACCCCCACCCTGAAAAAAATCCTCCAAACACAAAAAAACCCACAGTATTTTTTAACATTCCTTCAATATGCAACATTTTTGCTTGGACTCAGCTGAGTGTTTCTATTGTTCTATCTATGACAAAATACACAAGAGGCAAAAAAAGAAAATGTAGAAATACACAAAACAACATCATCAACAGACACCACACCTGCATCAAAATCTATTAACTCTGAAATCTGAAAGTTATCCATTTGAGGAGAAATAAACAAGCAAAACCCACTAAATTAAGTGTTGTGTATGTGTGTATGGAACACAAACAACAAATCATTTTGATCAATATAGTGTTTATGAAAAGTGCCCTTTAGATCTCTGGAGTGCAGAATTTCCTTCCATCCACATAAGCAGCTGAAGCATGTTTCCTCATGATGTTTGCCCAAAGGTCTCAACTCTAACAAACCGTATTTGCAGATATGGCTCATTTAACAACTAAGAAAAGAACCTTAACGAAAAAAATTTGTTTGTGTGGATCATTTTTCTCTTGTAGAAGTCAAAACCACATCATATAGTCATCCTAATTACTTTTAGCTGGTACTAACAACAGCTAAATTTGAACTAGTGACCCACAGGTGAAAGGCTTATGTTACTCATCTCTTCCTAGCTCGTGTCTCAGCTACTGCTGATGTTCCTTTGACCATGCAGGAAACATTTTTATGAGTTTGGAAAGTTGCTGGATGTCTGAGTCAAAGACTGAATTCTGAAAGTCATGTGTATTAGGCAGTGCTCCTGCTCTTACAGCAAGAAATGTTAACATTAAGAAATCTTTCTATCACATTGAATAAAAAATAACATTCATAAATTCATAGAATTATGGAATCATTAAGGCTAGAAAAGACCTTTAAGATCATCAAGCTGAACCATCAACCCAGCACTATGACCATGTTCACCATGTCCTCAGGTGCCATACCTACATATTTTTTGAACATTTCCAGGGATGGTGTCTCCACCACTTCCCTGGACAATCTGTTCTGATTCTTTACTTGTTTTTTTTTTTGCCTAATACCTAATTTAAACCTTCCCTGGTGCAACTTGAGGCCATTTCCTCTCATCCTGTCACTTGTTTTTGGGGAAAAGGGGCTGATCCCCACCTTACCACAACCTCCTTACAATTCACTGTGGAGAACAACAAGGCCCCCCCAATACTCCTTTTTTGCAGGCTAAACACACCCAGCTCCCTCAGTTGTTTCTCACACAACTTGTGCTCCAGCCCCTTCCCCAGCTCTGTTTCCTTCTCTGGACACACTCCAGAACCTCAATGGCTGTTGAATTCTGCTTAGAGGTCACTCCGCCAAGCCAGTAGCCCAAGTTGGGTTGGAAACTTTCTTCTAAAATGACCAGATACTTAACCTTAATTGTTTGGGGTTTTTTCCCCTTCTAAATTGAAAACTACCTTTTTCTTCAAAGTATTTAAGGAATATTCTACACTTTTCACATTTCCTGTCAGCTCAGCAATATGCCATTCTGCCATTCTTTCATGCAAGCACTAACTCATTGTGTCCTTGGGAATATCACCGTTGTATACTTGCTGTGATGTCACAGATTGAATATTTGTTAAAAGGGGGAATGCCTGCAGCTAAGCATAAATGAAAGTTCATTATATAACTTAAAATCAGCATCTGAGCTATCATGGGTTCCTCTGGAGCTTTAACTGACATAGAGATTTCAGGTTTTTCTGACTTCTGAGTACTATGTTATATTTTATAGCAGCCAGACCTAACGGAAACATTTGAGGTCCAACATTCTATTAATAATTTTGCATGTTAGACATCTGCCCACACAAACATCAGGAGCTATAGCCTATGTGTTCACACTTACCGAAAGACTTGATTGCAACCAGATGGCCCTTTAAAAGTTTGGAGGAATCTCTAAAATAAGTGAGAATGCTGGTGGAGGGTGGTTTTCCTGCTGCTGATCATAGAGATAGCACATTAAGGCTCTCAAACACCTGCTGTTTGTGCCACAGTTTTCAAAATAGCTGAGAAAATGAGCAAAATTCTTATTTTACAGTTTCATTATGAGTAGTTCTTTACAAAATGCAATTTGATATGATTTTAATTTTCCAGCATACAAAGTGAAGTTTCATAGCAAGTTGCAATTCAATTGCTACAGCAATCACCAGTATGGGGAGAATTTTTTTTTTCTTTTAGTTTACAACTTAAAGGTTCTGTTTTGTCAGCATTGCCAAGTACATTTTCCCCTGAACTTATCTTCCCATTTTTTTGTGATCAACTTACTGATTCACGAGGAATTCAGGAGGGTGTAACTCACTTTTTTTATCCTTAACCTGGGCACAGTTAAAAATTCAACTGTTTCTTTTGTCTGGGATCTTTTCCCACAGTATAATGCTAACCTGTCACGCAGTCAAAAGTCTTAATCACTAATACTCATCATGTGATCACAAGGATTCACAAATTCTTCTAAGACTCATATTTGACCATGCTACAGGCAGCTACTGAGAAGTGAAAAACAGCATTCCAAAACCACTCTCTCAAAATAAGCATTTAGACCACATTTCAGTCAGGTCATACGGGAAACCAAAAGTGTTTGGCTCGGGACACAGTGGCTGGAATGTGGCCTAGCAGCAAAGGACCTGGGGGAGCTGGTCTAGAGCAGCTGAATATGAACCAGCTGTGCCCAGGTGGCCAAGAAGACCAAGGGCACCTGGCCTGTGTCAGCAACAGTGTGGCAGCAGGGCCAGGGCAGTGATCTTCCCCCTGTGCTGGGCACTTCAGAGGTTTCACCTTGAATCGTGTGTTCAGTTTTGGGCTCCTTATGACAACAAAGACATTGAGGGGCAGAAGCATGTCCAGAGAAGGGCAACGGAGCTAGTGAAGGGTCTGGAGCACAAGTCTAATGAGGAGCAGCTGAGGGAGCTGGGAGTGTTCAGCCTGGAGAAAAGGAGGCTTAGCAGAGACCATATTGCTCCCTACAAGAGCCTAGAACGAGGTTGTAGCCAGGTGGGGGTTGGTGTCTTCTCCCAGGGAGCAAACAACAGGACAAGGGGACATTGTCTTAAGCTGCTCCAGGGGAGGTTTAGGTGGGACATTAGGAAGGATTTCTTGACAGAAAGGGAGACTAGACATTGGAATGGGCTACCCAGGGAGGTGATGAAGCTACCATGCCTGGAGATGTTTAAGGAAAGACTGGATGTGGCATTTAGAGCCATGGTCTAGTTGATATGGCAGTGTTCAGTCATAGGTTGAACTCCATGACCTCAAAGGTCTTTTCTAACTTAATTGATTCTGTGATTCTGTGTTTGATTAAATTTGTCCATTTTGGGGTTGGTTTTTTTTGGAAAACTTTGCATTATGATTTCATAAGATCTCATAACTGACAGTTCAGCTTATTCTAAAGCTACACCATTCTTCTTGTCAACATATTGTGCCAAGAACCATACCATTTTTCATTTCAGTTTTCATTTCAGATTTCATGTCTCTTCAGCTCTATGCATAGCATTCTTTTGGGAAGAATACACTAACTTGAAACTAAGTCTTCAATATAGTGTTAATCTGACCTGTTTCATTTAATTTTTTTTAAATGTCTATGAACACATAGAAGTAGAGACGTTGCAAATTAAAAGTGAAAATTAACTGAATGACTGTTGTGCCAGCAGTGCCCAAGTTTTGTCTTGTTCTGAGATATCACAGTAATGTGTTTTTTAAAAGCCATTTGGAAAACATAGGGATTTCTCTTTTCCCATATTTTGATAATTCAATGGACATTCTATTATCTCTATTTCCAAAGTTACATTTTTCTTCATTTAAATATTGGGGGGGGGAGGCGGGGGGGGAAGTAATTTTATAAGTCCAAATGAAAATGTTCTCTTTTCAAAAAGTCAAGAGAAATTACAGGCAGTATTTTAATGAAGTGCAGAAGACCAAAAAACAAAGCATGAGAGAATGGCAGATCAAGAATATTGTTTTGCTCCTTCACATGCAAAACAATCTGGGTGCTAATGACTACCCTGACATGTGACACATGTATATTTCCATTTGAGGACAGCCATAAAAAAGTGCCTTTAGGCTAAAAAAGTCTGATTTGGTTGTGGTCTGGCTTGTTTATTTCATTTAACTTGAGAGTTCAATATGATAGCTAGAGGAAAACAAAAATTATTCCACGTGGGGAATCTAATGCACAGCAGATTTTTGTCAGTATGATGAAGTTGGTACCGTAGAAAAGAAACTTAAAGTATTGTTAATTTAGCTGCACAGGGCACAAATTTTATTTATTTATCTAGTGAATAAACACATATTTAAATTTAATCTCTGCAGATTTGTTGACCTTTCTTGAAGCCATTTTTGTAAGACAGTGGACTATTGTTTCATAAAATATAATTTTGAAAAGATAGTATGAGCTGAGAGATCCAAATATAAGTTTTTGATGTACAGCTTTCATACATATTTAAACCATATAACAGCAAACGTTGTCCTTCAGAATAAAAAAAGGCCCTACCTCACATAAACTATCCAAGGTTAACTCTAGATGATGCTTTGAATTATAAAAAGATGATGCTCTGAACTAAGCAAAAATTTGCTTAGTTTGAAAAAAAACCCCAAAAAATGCCAGCTTGAAAAAAAAGCCAAAAACCCACATCTTTATATAATAGCAAACAATATTTAAAACCACATGTTCCCACAATGGAACAGGAACAGGAAAGAGGCACTTAGGGACAGTGAAGTGGAAAAAATGCAGGTAAGTGTTAGAGGTATTTCAGGGCTTTAATTGGTAAGATATATTACTAAATTTCATCATAAATTCTTCTCTAGTAGTAGAATTTGTTTATCATATGTTGTACGTAATTGAGGAAGGCTCGAAATTTTAGTAGCTATGCAAATGTTGGAATAAAAATGTTAAAGATGTTTCACATCCGAACTGTGACATAGCAAGTCAAACCTGATACAATCAGTGGTGAAATGTACTGCTAGGCTGGGGTTAAAAGTTATTTTTTAATTCACAGGAGTGATTATATTCTCAGAAATTCTCAGAAAAAAGGATCTAATAATCCTTAACCTTAAATTTCCTTCCTGTGTCTCTCTTTTTCCATCACTGGGAAGATAGATGACAATGATAAGTCCTCTGCATTCTTGTGTGCTATATTGTGCTCAAATGCTTGATTAGTTTTGCTTTCGACCTAATGTTCACTAAAAATGAAGATAAAAATTGAGTTCGAACTTGTGTTTCAGAGGTCAAAAACCAGAACTTTCCCTACTAACTACTCAGTCCATTGTTTTTCTATCACAGGAGTAACACTGCCTGCACTACTTGGTTACAGAATTTTTAGGCAATCTCTGTAGGAAGCACAATGCTACAAAAAGGTTATGGGCTCTCAGTCTGCAGAATAGCACTGCTTTTTTGAGGACTATAGCTAAAGCCTAGCATAGACTGAAATTTCTAATTGTAATAGTATCTAACAAATATTAGGACAGCATCAAGAATTGGAATGAAGAAAAGTACAAAATTGGCAGCATTTTCTAAAAAAAACCCCAAAAAACAACAAAACCAAAACCAAAAGTTTTTTCAGATAACCCTTTTATGGATCAATTAAAGCTTAAAGCGACCAAACCTATGAAGAGAGTGCGTTCCAGAAAATGTACATATTTGTTCTGCTCTACCATAAGGATGCAAAACAAACCTCATTAGATATGTTTTTCACGTTTCCTTCAGTAAAGTACTTGGTTATATTTTTCACAGCTTACATTTAGGCAACAGAATTTTCCAAGAAAGAAGTTTAAATACCACATAAAATCTTAACTTTGAAAAAACAAATATGAGAAGAAAACTCTTAGTGCCTGGATTCTGAGGCTGGAAATTACTGGGAAGAATGAAGTGCAGAGATGTTATAAAATAATTGCAGTGTTTAGGCTTGGATTTTTGAGATATTTCTAATTTGAACAAATTTCTTCTGCAATGCTGAAGTATTTTACCTCAGCTCACTTTTAGACAAATAACTTTACATATTAAAAAGAAAAGGACTCAGAAAGGAAGACATATTTTGTCTTCTAGAAAGTCAAAACCTTTTTTTCCTGTGCAGGGAGTACTATGATTTCCTTGATGAATCTTCCTTATAAAGTCTTTATAAATAATTTTATAAAAACTCAATTTTTCTTATGATAGTGTAAAACTGAATAACTAAAAAGTACAGTTAAAGAATTACCTGCTCTGAATCATTGAAATCTTTTATACTGAAATTGCTGTATGTTTACTTTTACACTGAAATTCACTTTTGATTCCCAGGAAATCTGTCCTATTTATTTATTTAAGGATAACATTTTTACTAATTATGAGATTTTTGAATTCTAAAATATTTTGACTTTCCTAAGGGTCTTGATTTTAACTGACAGATTAAAAAAAACCAACTCAAAAAACAACACACAAAAAACCAAAACCAACTGACCAACCAACCAACTAACCAACCAACCAAAAAAAACCCAACAAAAAACCCAACTAACCAACCAACCAACCAACCAAAAAAACCCAAAAAACAAACAAACAAAAAAACCCCAAAACAAAACCCCCAAAACAAAACCAAACAAAACGCCTCTTTGGTGTAAAGTAAAATCGGCCTGTATATGGAAAATTTGGCTGCACAATTATATGCTTTCTAGAACTAGTAGGATGGTTAAGGATGGGTAACTCTTCATCAAAAGTTTAGATATAATTTTTATATCTATATAAAAATTAACCATATATATATATATATAAGGTTTTCAATCAAGGTTCACAAAAGAAAGTTCAAATACATACTTCAGCAGGTTTTGTTTTTCATCTATTTAGGTAGAGTCTGATTTACCAAAGTGGATCTAATCTCACTGGACTCTGAAATTAAAAAAATAATAAAAATTTTTCATTATAATATCACGGAGTCTAATTCATTAAAACTTGTAAGAGAGATCACATCAAAAAACCCAAAGAAAAATAAAAAAACCCCATGCATATGCCTTTCAGTGGAGAAAATTCAGATGAATATTTCGCATTATTTAAAATAGTGACATTTTTCTACATTGCTTTATAAAATAATCTTATATAATTTGTTGGCTTGCTGATGAATTGTTACTGAGTCCAATTTCATGAGATGGCATGCATTTAGCTACTTTCTACTTTTTAACTAAAAACAATCGCACACTGTTGGAATGTTCACACCAGTAGTTCCCCAAGCACAGCTTAAAATTATTTTTCTTGGCTAAACATGAATCAAAATCCATTCAGGATTAGTAAATTACAAAACCTATAGCTGAGAGGCTTGTAATAACAATGCATCTTAACAGGAAATAAACTCCAGTTTTTCTCAAGAATATTTTCGTGCAAAGTTGGCAACATCATATATGCCTTTGTTATATTTTAAATTGTTCAATTGACATAAGCAGAAGTATTTCCAAGACAAAGAACTTTTCTGAAGGAGACGCTGCTGAGAAAGAAATCTGAGGAGAGAGATGACACACAGTGTGACTGGCATTTCACTATAACTCAGCACAGGAAGATGGATCAGACCATGAGTGGGGTTTGCTTCCTGCAGGCCTATTGAGGAAATGAAAGAAAAATACATGCATATTTATCCCTCCCTGCCACTCAAGGTGTAAATTATGATGTGGGGCAAAGAAAGGGGAGAAAAATTTCTCTATGACCTTTGGATTTTGTATTCTTCTTCATACTCTTGTACTACATCACATGATAATCTTGCATGATAGAAGCTCAGTTTTTCTTTCACTTGTCTGTGATATTTGGTGTACTGGCTTCTGTGACAGGATGGCTCTAACCGATAGCCAAAGTGGAAATCAGAAGGAATATTCTTTTTCTATAGTACTCAGCAGGCAGGGACCGAAAAGTCATTCTCGGTTTCACAGAGGTTTATGCAGGCACAGCTGAGCTAAAAGGAGTAAGAATAGACTTGGGAGGTAATGAAGAACCTGTGGCTGTTATCTGGTGAAGAATACAAGATTCAGTTTGGGAAGTCAGAATTTTTGTAGCATTTTTGGAACTGAACAAAAACAGGACTAAAGTCATCCAATTTATGAACCTTCCTTGTAAGTTTTGCCTGTCCTTTCAGAAAGAGCCAAGAAGTTTAAATTATGGCAGCCCTGGAAGCAGGCTGTGCAGTACCTCTACACAAAATGATATCTCAACTCACCAATACTACTGCCTAATGAAAATTAAATGGGAGTTTTTAATCTCTCACTTCCCTTCTCCATCGAGTTTCATCCACAGTCTAATTCTGATACATACAAATAACCCTTGCTCAGGCCTCTAATATTGCTAAGTTGTAAGGATGAGGTGTGAGAAATTTTGAAGACCTGTGCAAGGTAAGGATGGCAAAACTGCAGGCAGAGGTAAGATTGCTGAAACAGGGGTAATCAGAAAGTCAAGGATTCAGGAGGAAGACCATTGACCTGATTATTTAGAAAGTCCCAGGACCAAAGACATGAGATGTCAATGGATCAGCCAGCAACACCAAATGTATTCAGGAGCAGTGAGATGTGTCCCCTTCCCATTCCAGCTGAAAGCTGCTTTGTCAGCAGATGCTCAGTGGCAGTGCTGGCCATGCTGACACTTAGCCCAGTACCTTGTGCCTCCTTACCATCTCTTGCACACAAGTTGTTAATTGTTTTATACTTCTGAGATTGTAAACTCTACCTGGTCATGGCAAAAGCTGCACTAGCAAAGTAACCTGGAGAGGGATGGGGGTGTGGATGACGTATCTGCTGTTTGCTCAATTTTAAGAACTGAAGTCAGGTCCATTAGGTCAATCCCTCTGCCTGCGCTTCATATGCACACATGCTCTAACTACTTCTGGAATCAAGCTCTGGACTGGCCTCTAAGTCCCAAAATACTTTAATATTTTTATCCTGTATGACAGTAGCCTTAAAAATAGTTAATGTTTTCACTGGCTAGTAACAATGGTATCAATGTGTAAAAGGGATAGATGCTCTGTCCTCAACATTTCCAGAGTTTTGCATTCCAGTTTCCAAATGCCTTCAGTTAGATAAAATAAGTGTGGCAATAATTCAGCAACAAGCTGACAAAAACTTTGAATTATTTTACCAATTTTCTGTGCTTCTATGAACCTGATAATAAGGTTAATGAAAATTTTAAAACAACAGTTAGAGTTTCTGCTTAATTATAATGGATAATTTTCATATATTTTTCTTAAAAATATTTGTGTGGGGCCACATTAATGAGAAAAAAATGGTATATATTCTGTTTTTTTCTCTAAAAAAGCACAGTTGAATGGCTCATATTATATACTAGATGCAACTAGATATGAGATTCTTGTGCTTATTTTTTTCACATAGTCACAGTCACACTTCACTCAGATGAATTTGGATGTCTACAGTTACTAAATCTGAGTGTAATAAATTAATTTCATAATTTCAATAGCAGGGACGGATAGCTTAAAATAGAACACAGGTCCTAGTTACTTTTTATCCATGTGCTGGTTTTGGCAGACACAGAACTAATTTTATTCACAGGGGCTAGTATAGGGCTGTGTTTTGGATTTGTGCTGGAAAGAGCGTTGAGAACACAGGAATGTTTGCTGAGCAGGGCTTGCATAGAACCAAGTCCTTTTCTGCTCCTCACCCCAGCAGTGAGCAGGCTGGGAGGGGACAGAGCCAGAACAACAGACCCCAACTGACCACAGGGATATTCCAGACCATACGGCTTCACGCTCTGCATATAAAACTGTGGTGAGAAGAAGGAAGTGGGGGAATGTTTGGAGTGGTGGGGTTTGTCTTCCCAAATCACCATTACACGTGGCGGGACCCTGTTCTCCTGGGGATGGCTGAACACTTGCCCAACCACGGAAAGCAGTGAATTCATTCCTTGTTTTGCTTTGCTTGTGTGGTTTTTACTTTACCTATTAAACTGTTTTTTCTCAACCCACGAGTTTTCTCATTTTTACCCTTCTGATTCTCTCACCACCCCACTGGGTGGGTGAAATGAGTGGGTGGCTGTGTGGGACTTAGTTGCAGGCTAGGATTAAATAATGAAAAATCTATTTTTCAAGAAATAGAGTAATTTTTCTAATTAAAAAAAAGTTATAAAATTAAACTATGAAATAATTATTTCTTCTGAAGAATACATTTAATTATGTATTTCACTTGAAAGTGAACACAACTCTGGCAGTTGCATTAAATGTCTATCTAGTTTTAGAGTGTAGTTAGAAGTCATGTCTCCTTTTTTAGCCAAAGAAGAAAAGATTCCTTCGGAGCAGGAATCTAAATTCAGAGTTTCTGATTTTTTCACTGGAGCAGTTCATGCTTCATCACTGACTTCTGGTTTAGCTTAGGGAATGTAAGCTAATATAGGGTTATTGAATATATCACTCAAGAACCTTACCTTATACACTTTGAATACCTCTCACTGCTTTAATTATTTGTATTTAGATAAGGTATAATTGTCATTACTAGGCAAGTAACTCCACCATGCAATCAAGCAGACAATCCAGAGATAAATAAATGTATCTTGGCAGAACCGAGGACTAACTTGTAAATATTAACAAAAGAATCTAAAATGTAATAGGTAGATTTTTAGGCAACCAAAATCTTCCTACAGTGACTGTCTTAAGAATATCATTCATATTTCTACCATCTATTTGTCATTCAAAAATCTTCATTGATTACTCCACAGAAATATTTTGGGTGTGCTTCTTGGTCAGAAAAGTTTTTCACCTTTGCTGTAGGGTATTCAAGCATGAGGATGTTCAGTCCGGCAATTCTGATGGAGACTATAAAGAACAAGTGATGGTTTTTGTTATCAGTTTTGCATTCATCTATAATTGCACTTCCTGTGCTGTATCTCACAGAATAAATTAAAAAATTAAACAAATCCAATATAAAAAAAAAACCCACGTAAAAAATGCAGGATGCTGTTGTAGTCCTGAAATCCACAGGGGCTATCAAAAGTACCTAAAATCCCCCCCCTACCTTAGAATACACCTTCACACAAATTCAGAAAAGATGTTACTGTTAAGATCCATTTATAAGAGATGCCACTGCCCGAATTAAGGTGCAAAACAGACCACATGCCAAAGTCAGTAGTACAGATTTTATTTAACAGTAAACATGAGGGAGAGAGATAGAAAGAAATGGGAGGTTTGGGGTGAGGAAGGAATAAAGAAAGACAAATTAAGTAAAAAAGACACCACCACCATGTGGGTTCAGTGGCATCCTGATGATCCCTCTTCACCCTGGTCTTCCCAATGTTGGGGAGATCCCCAAGTCATTCTTCTGGGATATCACCCTTATACAGTCCAAATTCCAGGTATCCACAGGCACACAGATGCCGTTCCCATAATCTGAGATGGCATGTGTATAAGCAGTTTTTCCTTTCTCACAATTTGCCATGGTGGGAATTTTTTGTCTGGATGCTAACTGAACTTTCACCTCCATTAAGCTGTCCAGCTGGGCCATCTGTGCTTATCTCAAGCTCCATTGTGGTGGCTTATCTTATAGCAAATTCCTTCAGTGGCCTTGACAGAGTTCTGAGACAGACAACTGCATTCTTTAAGTCCTTACAGTTACAGGCAAGGGACAGAAATGACCACATTGAAGAATTTCAAAGAAAAAACCTGGCCATGAAACTCATTGTGTAAATTAAAGAAATCGCCTGAAACTCCTCTGTTAGTATACTGCTGCAGTATTGTCAGGCACAAGGCAAGAGTCTTACAACCAGACCCTAGAACACAAAGAATTGTAACTCTCAAGAGCTCAATTCCATGCAGTCTTGATGGGGAAAACAGCTAGGATGTAGACTCCTGTGCAACACTTTGGTGTCAGAAGCAGGTAGCATTCAGTTGTTCCTTCAGTTCTCAGAGCTCCAGACCTTTAGCTCTCCATTCATGATACCACCTGCAGGAGAATCCTGCTGCATTAAGCTCAGGATTTTTCAAAGGTGACTGTGACTTTGCCAATGGTACATGAAATAAGCTTTTTTATTTATAGCTGCTTTCACAATGTTCCTTTGGTTGTTCGTAACCCACATCAATAAATGATAGACACTTCAATGATTCAGCAGATAAAAATCCTAGCTAATACTGCTCACTTTATCCAGATGCCAGTAACAGTCTTATCTTTAATGTTTCTACATCATGATTGTCTGATTATAAGCAGGAGTCTGATTTTTACCAAAAAATTTTGCTTCTTCCATTCATTCCATCAATTCTGAGAGGAAGTGAGCTATGACAGATAGGAGTAAGGTATAATATTAAATAATAGAAGCAAGAAACAACATTAGCTAATAATATGTCATTTGACAGTGTGAACTGAAACAACTGAATTTACTGAAACAAAGATTTGGGAAACCAACCACTACAAGCAACTTACTTGCCAAAGAGGGAATAGTAAAACTGGCTTTTACCCCAGCCATAGTTATTGAATCATATTTTTAGAATGGCTTTCTTGGCTTATACATCACAATTTCTCCTAAAGTTGTCTTTTTCAGGTAGTGTTTTATCATCATGTGAGAAAGTATTAAATGGGCTTTGAAAAGACAAAAAATTTAAGAAGAAAATTATGTCACTAATAGTCTGGAAACCATAGTTCATCTTTGTTTCTCTTTTTTGCTAATGTTATGTTTGAATATTCTGCAACTCTAATATGCAAAGTCTCCAAAAAGACCTTAATTAGAAATATATAAGCTAGATGAGTAGTCCTGGAAGAGACTGTGGCAGTCAAAACAAGGATAGATCCATTAAGCCCCTAAAGGTTACAAACACATTATTTCACTTTTGTTACCTGTAATTCGGATTGCATCATTACAGTGTCCTATAATATCTGAAAATTAATGGCTTGCTATGACACTGAAATCAAGGTGAAGTAAATCTGAAGAATCATTTAATCAGCAGAGTGCTTGGCCTTCCTTTGTTCATACTGGAAGAAGATTTATTGGTTATTGGTAATTTTAAAGACTTCTTGCTGTGATATATCCTCAGAAGGGAAAAAAAAGAGAAATATTTGAAAGAAGATGGAAGGTAGACCAATAATGTTGCAGGTGCTAGGCAGAGATGTGATTATATGCAGAGATAGTACACACAGGTAATAAAGGTGAAACATATAAACACTAGGTAAAGGAATTGGAAGATTTTTTAAATTATCCATCTTACACATTCTACTGGGTGATGAGAATTATTGTAGAAAAAATTAACATGCAATGACATCAGGATTTTGAATTTTCTTTCTTTCTTGCATTAACAATTCAAAATCAAGATTTCTTTTAGTTAGAGCTTGAATTATAACACTAAGGAAAAAACAGAAAATCAATGAAACATAATAAGATGATCCCCTACAAAAAGGTAGTCTTTAAGAAAAACTTATAACTCTAAAAATAGAATTACTTTATTAATAAGAACCATCAAGTAAGTGTGAATTCAAGGAACACTTCTTTATCATAGGGAATCTGATTTAAAATGAGATCAGCAATCAGATTATTTATAAAACATAGCACAATACACCACTCTATCCAAGATTAAAGATATTAACTAATTTCTCATGTAAATGGCAACATGGGAGTTTTTTGTCCTTAATAGTTCTGTTCCATGCTTCAGTCCTAATCAATGAAATATAATGCATAGAAATGGGAAACACTGCAATCTTAAAACATGTTCACTTAATTTGCTAATTTAGTAGCAGAACACAGATTTTCTTTGTGTTATGTATTACAATATGAAACATAAAAATCTTATTTAAGGCAGAAATTATGCAAAATGTGATATAGTCTATGATTATCTGTTTGTTTCTCCTGGATGTTGACCTCTGTGTATGCAATAAAGTATGTACTGTGCATTTGGAACACCAGAATTTATCCTGTCAGGGAAGTTTATCCATTTACTATATTGTCATGATATGGAAGTAAACTGACCTTTCCTCCTTTTCTTTTTCAATAATAAGGCAAAGTTTCTTACCCATCAACCTAAACTGAGACCAATTTAAAACTGTTTTTGTGATTCCCTTGTGTTAAAGCCGGTACGATTACACCCTACGTAGCCCAAAGGTCGTGAGTCTTGCCCCAGCTGTGGGGACACACTAAGCACAAGCTCACAACTTGGTCCCAGAGAAGGATTCTGGAGTAATCAAAGCAGTTGAGCATGTGTCAGGTGCAATGGAATTGTTATCAGTTTAGACTCTCACACTCTGCATAATGATTGAGGAAGGAGCTCAGAGAAACATATTACCACATCTTGTCTCTGTATGACCAATTCTTTTTCTGCCCTCAGGTATAAGTTCAGCCTGAAAAACACAAGATTACTGGTTTTGCATGTTTAAAACTAACAAATACCAGATAATACTTCATTGAATGGCCTGGCTGGTGAGTCTTTGTTAGTCTCAAAATCAGACCTGAATTTTCAATTTCTTATGAGGTTTTTTTTGGTTTCTTTTCTCTCTTTCCATCAATGGATTTTTTTCCTAAGATGTGTTTCTTAACTCATTACAAGTTTGACCTAACTCTGCAAGATGCAAGAAAATTACATTTGAGACACTTCTATTACCTTACCAGAAAGAGAGATAAGGATGACTGATTGGTAGTTCCCCAGGTTCTAATTTCTACCTATTTTGAAAAAAAAGGTGTGATATTCTCTTTTCTGCAAGTCACTGGGAACTTCACTGACTGCCATGACTTCTCAAAAGACATCAAAGTTCTGCCAAATAAAAGAACAAAATGAAACAATTTTAAGTCTTCAACCAGGAAAAATTTACTAGCTCTGTGTTGAAATTCATATACAAAGCAATATTTATTTTTAGTCTCAGATTATTTGAAGAATGCCACTCACAGAAGTGGACAAAATTAGGAATTGAAATGAAGTGTTGTATTTTATGTATCTATTAAATTATTCCAAAACGCGTAAGATCTCTTCTAATTTTAGTCCATCTTTAAAGGAAAAAAAAAGTAGATGTTGGGCTTCACTTCTCCTTGGTATAAGGTGTGCAAAATCATTGGAGTAACACCAGAGACTAATTTGCTTCTATCACACCTACAAATCCTATAAATGAGTGTAAGAGAACTGCACTTTAGTGAACTAGCAGCCCCTGATGACTGAATAAAAGGATGATGAAGTCAGCTTTTCACTGAGAAGCCTCTCAAGGCAAGATAGCCTTGAGGCTGGTATCAGTCACTCTTCAAAGCTGCCACCATCATTCGCTTTTTCAAATTGAGAACTCTTTTCTCTCCTTAACCTACTTTAACCTCCTCTTAGAAGGGTTATAATCAGGAGTTAATACAATGTGACATGTTGTAAAGGCATATTGGAAAAGAGAAATAGAACATTTCCTGTGATAGAAACTTTTTTTTTCCTTTTTTTTATTTAGATACTGAAAAAAGAAGAGAGAAGAGATCACAAATAGTCAGGCTAAACAGAACCTGAACAGAACATCCAAATGGCAGAGAAACAGCTCCTGTCAGAAGACTGAAAATGCAGTGAAGAAAAACATGTATGTACAAAGCTGTCGGGACATGTCAGGACTGGCTCTGGCTGGTATGTATTACTTATCCTGACTGCTGGCAATGACAGCACTCCATTCTCAGGGAGCACATAGCAATTTTACTGCTCCCCCAATAAAAGTACAGACCATTCTGTGAACTCACAGTGCATGTTCCCAGACAGCACTTTATTTTGAGCAAAGAGGGATATAAAAGTTATAGGAGGGTTGAACACAAGAACATTAAAATGATTCTTCCTAAGTTTGTACAGCAACCAGTTCACAGCCTAATCTGCCACACCCTTTTTAAAACCAGAAATGGGATTAAAATACTGTGAAAGACTGTACAACTTTGTGGTAACGAGTTTACCAGCAGAAACTTTCCTTTATGCTTCAATTATTTTCTTGTTTCTGTGTGACCCCTGTACAGCACGGAGGGCTTACAGTATTTTAGCATTGAGGAAGAAATGCAAACACATCTAAGTTAAAAGACAAAGGTTCTACAAGAACATGAGAAAGTAGACTAGTCACAGGCCAAAAGGGACTAGAAATGGGAAGAAAGCTGAACTCTCAAAGAAAGGCTGTTCTGAAACAGTCTTCTAATAGAAGTATGTGCTGGTTTAACACAGCCTGGTTTTTGGTGGGGGCAGGAGAAATGCTGCTCGAAATTTCTATGTCCAGCACAGAGCCAATCGCTGAAGGCTCTGTCAATGGGCAGGTTACTAGCCCAATTAGACGAGTTGGTAACGCCTCCGTGACAACATAATTAAGAAAGGAAGAACTGCCGGAAGTTCTTGTTTTTCTTCTCCTGAGGGGTGGTGAGGCAGTTGCTGGGACCCATCCCAGCGGGGGCCGCCGGGGACCGCGCGGCTGGAGCCCTCCGGAGGCCAGGACTGCCCGGCTGGGGCCCTTCTGAGGCTGGAGCCACCTGTGCGGTGCCGGCAGGGACCACATGGCCAGCAGCAAGAGACATGGTGAGCAATTCCCTGATGTGGAGCCTGGAGGTGTTGAGATCAACGTCTCAACTGCAACTTACACACACTGACTTTCTTCCAAGTCAGAGAAAAAGGAAAAGTGAGGACATGTGAGGAAGACCAACATGGCGGCACCAAGGTCAGTGAAAAAAAAAGGAGAGGGAGGAGGTTCTCCAAGCACCAGAGGTGAGATTCTCCTGCAAGCCGTGGTGAGGACTATAATACAACAGTTTCCCTATAATTCATGAAATCCATGGGGGGGTGCAGAGATCCACACGCAGCCCATGAAGAAGACTACTCATGCTGGAGTGCATGTATACGGATAAGCTGTAATCTAGTGAGGAACTTGAACAGAGAGAGATGACCCTTGCTTTTAAAGATAGAGGAAGAGAGCCTTTGGTTCCAAACTAGAACAGCTGATCCTTAAAGTTTGACTAAACCCCATGAGCTAAAATGACCCACACTAGGCAGTTGTGGGAAGACTGCTTCCCCTATGGTAGGGACTCATGTTGCAGCAGGTTCGGGCAGGACTGCTGCTTGTGAAAGTTAAAACCCGACTAGAAAAGTTCGCAGGCAACTGTCTCCCATGAGAAGGATCCCATGGTACAGCAGAAGAAACTCTTTTCCTTAAACATACTGAAGAAAGGTTTTAAAGAAGTGAAAGACTGACCAAAACCCCATGTTTTGTTTCCTTACGCAGTTGGTGGAAAGAGGGAGGGACTGGGAAAGAAGGGTGTTTTGAAGATTTGCTTTGGTTCTCATTACTGTTTTTACTTTTAATTCTGTTAATAATAAATCTTCTTTATACTGTTATAGGTTTTAAACCTGTTTTGCCTTAAAGTGTTTTCTTTTTTTTTCAATAATCCTTATCTCAACTCACAAAAATGAAATTCTCAATTCCCCCTCCTCTGCTCAGCTGTAGCAGAGGAAAATAAGTAGACTTTTTTCATAAGTGCCTGGTGCTTAGCCAGCTTCAAACCATGACAAAGTACTAGAGACAAAACAAACTTAACTAGTTTTAAAGAGATTAATGACTAAATGAAAGAAATTGTAGTAGTGTGTGCATAATCCCAGATGCCTGTGTCCAATGGCTATATCCATACATTTCCATCTTACTGTTACTACCCTGTAGTATCTTGAAGTATCTTTGTAGCAATCCAGTTGTGTTCACACTGTACGACAAGGTACATAAACCACAAATATTCTGCATGCTTAACCAGCCCATTTTGTTACTCATCCCATGATGCTTTACTTTTTTAATATGATGGAATCTGACTCTAACTGTATATACATGCAATGGTCTCATACTTTTTTATCAGCTTTTGCACACTTCCCTTAGTGTATGTATTTCCCTATGAACAAGCTGGAGAAAAAAAGGATGTGAGGTTGGTTCTTTGTGACAGCACTATATATGACAGAGTCAGGGTGAGTCCATTCAATCTTTGCAATAAGTAATGAAGGAACTCCTATGGCGTGTATTCATTGGGTCTTTCTGCAAGAAAACAGTCCTGTCAATAGAAAAGCTGCATGCCTTTTGCTATACTGTGTTGGCAGAGAAGCCAGACAGATCACATTTGTGTGAGGTGAGATCTCGTCCTTTATCATCTGAACTCTTGAATGATTTTGTCTGTCTGCCTTTTCCTTCCATTATTTCAGACTTGTCTCTTTTGTGCAGACAGAAAAGTTGCACATTTGCCACTGTAATGCTGTGGTTATTGGAACACCATGTGAAAAATACAGGCTGTCTCCTGGCATCTTTCCAACAGGGTTCAACAGGGTGAGGCGTCCTGCAAACTTATTCCCTGCTGTCACACAGAAAATTCTTCAATAAAATAACTTGGCTGCTTGCAGATAGCAAGCTGAGAACTTTTATCAGCCAGGGTCTCACTGATAAAATAGCCAACCATTTCTTAGGACAAAGTGCAAAGATCTAGCTAGTCAAGTATAATCACAGGAGGACTCATAGGCAGTTTATCCTAGTTCTTATGACTAGTCACTGTGATACTTGAAACCAATGTTATTTCACTACTTTTGATGTTTTGGAGGTTTACTCTGAATACCAGAGGTGTGTTAAAACAGACTCCACAATTCTGCCATGCTAGATTCAGTACAAGGTCTGTCAGTGCTGATTATGTGGTATATGCCCAACAAACAGCACAAGTAAGCTTTTTATAGTTAATAAGGGCTATACATTAATATTATCTTAATGTTCCCAAGAATATTCTTTAAAATTAATATCATTGTGTTAGATGTTAGTAGTAAGCTCACTGTCTACTTCTTACATGCTTAACATGTTTTTTTCTAAAATGCATTTATGGCAAGGCTTTAGGGAAAATATTGTAAAATGATCCAAACTGATTGGAGATTTTATTCTGTGAAAAAAAAAAATTAAAATTTCCAGTGGAGGATCAAATGTGATCATTAAAGTGCTGTTAATTAATTCAAATTTGTATTTAGTATTAACCGTAGAAAGCCAAGGCCTTCAAGTCCTATGCCATCTAATTGCTTTGGGCTAGCTGTTTACGTTTGTGCTCATTGTTGCATTGCTATGTGTCTAAGCCTTCTTGCAAAGGTGGCAAGGTGTGAACAATCTAAGTGAGATGGGGATCATCATTTTTATAAAGCCTCTTTGGGAGAAGAATTCAGCTTTTAGTCATCCTAAAGTATCTCATGTTCTGAGGGCCCTCTTGTATGGGAGAATGGTGAATAGTCCATCTATAATTAGGAATGTTTTGAACTTTCTATTACCCTAATACGCTTTTCTTTCGAGCAAAGAGAGAATTGATCTTTCTTTCTTCCTCACTGATATACAGCTTTGTTAAAAAGCAGATGGAAAATTTTTCTAACCTTTCTCCATATCTCCTGCTGGAGGCTAGCGTATTGTGTAACAAATTACTTGTGGCTCTGGGATAGATGAATTTGCAAGTATAATATGCTCTAGACTGAATAAAAACGAAACCATTGAAAAATCCTACCAAAAGAATTATAATGTTCTAATGCCCTTACTTAAAATACAGTATTCTTTTTTCAAAGAAATATTTTCATGTGTACATACAAAGACCAATATGTGTTTGCATATTATATACAGAGAGAGAGAAAGAGAGGGCACAAGATCAGTGTGAGCTTTTTGAAATCAAATCTAGTACCACTGATTACACCAGTTAGTCATTTGGCCCAAGGTGAGCTATTTAGCAAACTAGCATCAGAAAGGCCTAAGTGATGAAGCAGAATACATCTTATGAGCTTTAATGTGAACAACATTCCCAATAATGTTAGTTGGGTAGTAGCTCACAAAAGAAGTAAATTTCCTCATTCTCTTCCTCGATACATAATTCATATTACAGAATCAAATAATGGGACTAATGTATGCGAGAAGATGCAGTGAAATACTCTGCCAGGGAAGCATAGGGAAGCTCACACTTGATTATGAAAGACCTTAAAAAAAGGAAAGTAAAAGGTAAAGGGGGTAAGGGAAAAGGAAAATGTTGTTGAATGTGACAAGAAACTGCTAAATTTCTGAACTAGAATATATGTGAATCTCATGATGTGTCACAAGTTAATTTTCTGGTAAGTGAAAGCAAAACCCCATGTGTAATCTGTTAGTCAGGGATTTTTTAACCCTTCAGCTGTAGCTATTTTGATATAACACTTCTTTGAAAAAAGTGAAACTGCATATGCTAAGTACTGTCTCACTTCCCACACATGTACATGACAAGTCTTTCAGACAGAACTAATATCAATACTTGTCATTGCCATTACCCAGCATTTCCTGTTACAGAAGGTTGTTCAGCATGCCATATATCATTATCAATTTTTACATTTGACCTAAAAGTATATTCACTACATATATGTCTACAGGTGGTACGTTATGTAAAATGCTTTTAACATTTGTCCCATAAAAATCTTCTTAACAGTCTAATATATACTCTGGAATATTCTGCTAAAAATGTATAAAAATTTAGTTATATGTTCAAATTTTATTAATCAGTGTTGGAAACTGAAAAGGCAAGCAAACTTTTGAAAAGACAAGACAGAAACATAAACACAGAAAATACTTTTCTCTCTAGCAGTGTTGGAAACACTGATATCCCCTTGTTGCATGGTATCTTGCAAATATTTTACAGACAGACAATGCAGTTGAGTTCCATTTCCTTGGACACAACCATTAGAAATAAGAGACACAGGGAATCATACAGACTCCCTGAAAGTTATCTTCTTTAAAACTTGAGCAAATTGCTTCTTCTGCGCTTTTTCTTTGTGAAAATAAAAATAGTACCTTAATACACTTTATACAAGAATTTGAAGTATTTCACACATTGCACACTCTGCAGTTTCCTTTATTGGTCCTTGCCATCAGAATTGTTTCCAATCTTTTTACTGGTTTATTTTTAATTTTTTTTATTTCATAGAAAGCTACTTTAATATCTTTTTATTATAGTTATTATGAGGAGTGCTTCCAGGGATTGTGGTTTAACCCCAGAAGGCAGCTACTACACCCCACACAGCTACTCACTCATTATCTCCTTAGAGAAGTTGGGAAGAAATTCCACAAACCATCTTTTAGTAGAGTATGAATGCAGCCCTGTCAGGGGGATCTGGTCCTCCTCAGAGCATCAGTTTGCAGTTAGAACTTTCCCCTTAGTAACTCCTTAAGGAATTGGAGCCTTTGCCTTATTGGATGAGTGATTATTCATTCTGGGCCACCCTCTTAGGTAAGTTATGTAGTGCCAATTCCATTTGACATCATTAATCTTTATTCAAATGTAGATAGAGCTTTAATTAGTTTAATTGGTTTATTTGGTTAACTGGTTTATAAATAAATCTCATTTGAATATATTTTTTGTTTCAGTTTTATAAACCTCCATGACATTTTAATTGGCTTAGTTAGCAGAATGTCAATAGAGGAATTGTTATGGAGGCATGACTCTACTCCTTTTCCTCCAGGAATTAAATGGGTAAAGGAGAAGTGGGTCAACATGACTGCAGAAGTAGAGAGAAAAGAACAATGTCACAAACACAATCGTGATGGTAGAGGCGTGCCGTCTTGGGGACATGTCTAATCCAGGCACAGAAGAATTTAAGAAAACAGCAAAAGATAGACATCTGTCTCAAAAGGAACACTGAAAAGAGAAAGACAGCAGACACATTTCTTAGAACAGAAGACTGAAATCATTATACAACACACAAAAAAACCCCACCCAAACCCCTGTATTGTACAAATCAAAAATAAATCATGGGAACAGAACCAAGGAATTGGGTTGGGGACATTAGGGGAGAATGTGACTAAAATAGTTTAGAAGAAGATGAACCAGAAGACAGTGATGTGCAACCTCTTATAAAGAAATGGAGATCCCAAGTCTCCAAGGTGGTCAACTCCATACTGCTGTCCATACTGATATATGTCCATATTGACGTATGTCTGTGAACAGGACCAGAACTTGCTGAACTACAAGCTAAATTCTCCTGTAAAAAGGAGGGGAAGAGAAAACGAGTAGTGAAGGGGAGTTTCTGTGATGTACGTGTGTTGGATGACTTTAAGTAATGAAGCAGTGATTGGATTCTGTGATGTTCTCCATTTGTTATCATTTCTGATCTACACACTGTCATTTATCTTAAGCTTCTTTCCTGTTCCTGTACTGAATTCAGACAAGGAAATATATAAAAATAGTTTCCTTCCTGAGACTAATTGAGATGAAAGTGGTGTCTCAGTGAAATTTTGCATTAATAGATCTTGTGGATATGAAGTAATACTCTTTAGAAGTACTTTGAATGTAAATTTAGAAAGCCTTTCCTGAAATAATTTGGATATAGTCTAAAATGGATACACAGTCTTATGTTCATTAGAGGACTTCTGGTGAATATGATTTGTAAGCAGCAGAACACATAAAAAGACCTGTAACAGTCCAGGTATAACTTCAGCGGCATGCACAATATAAAATCTGTTACTTGCTTAACTTTCTGTATTTTATAAATATAGATTCTATACTTACTAAAACATATTTCCTTGTCAGATCAGAGGTGAAACAAAATATTATCTCCTAGGTGAAAATGTAGCAGTATATTACTTTTATGTACAAGTGTCAATATGAAACCTCCTTTTCAAGAATTCATATTTAGATCTACTTTGTTGGCTACAATTTCCATTAAAATACACAGAGAGCACTAATTTTGAATAACTAACAAGTCATATGTAAGTCTTAGAGAACTGGATATGAATAACATGAAATATTGAAAATAATTTATTTTCCATAAAGAAATTAAAATTACTTTAAACTCAAAAGGTATTTGGCATAAGTGCAACAAACTCTGAAAAGATGTGACATCCTAATGAAAACTAGGAACATTTGAACACCCTTCTAAAGGACTTATAAGAATGCAAAGGAGCAGCAAAGCATGTATGTAAACAGAAATGGGTGTTCATTTGTCTTGCTCGGAGCAATTAGCAGATGTGCGCCTTAGGGTCCGGGAGGCTTTTGGCAAGGGGTGCTGATGGGGGCTGGGGGAAAACAGGCAGGCGTGCCCTGCAGATCCCCCCCAGTTGCGTAAAGGCGGGCCAAGAAACCGTAGGAGGGTTCGGGTAGGCGGCGGAGCCACACCATCCGGGGAGAGGGCGCCGCAAGGGCCTGCTAGGGAGAGCTCCGGTTGCCATTGGGACACTGAGCAAAGGACAGAAAGCCCCAATCCGAGAGGGCATCTCACTTCCCTCGGAACAACCCAACCCAACCCAAACCCGTCTATGCTCCTAGGCCTATCTCGTGTCTCGTTTTTCGGTGCTGAGCATGGGCAAATCACCTGCCCATCAAGAGCCGCCCTTGAGTTTTAGCCTTGGCCTCCAGAGCCGG
>RAHM01001015.1:6306-20504 GCA_003713295.1 Parotia lawesii | reverse complement strand
GCTGAGCCGTGCAGGTTCCGCGTGTGCAGCTGGGCTGGTGCAGCTCTGGGTGGGAGCGTGCAGGARGGAACTGGCACCTCTGGTCAGGCTGGCCCTAAACCTGGAATGTTTTGTGCTTCTCGCAGGTCTCCGGTTGAGCCCGGGACGTTCCGGCCAGCCCAGATCTATGAGCCCGCATTTTGGAGTGTCCCCAGGGCTGCCGGTCCCCGTGGGGTGTGACAGGTGAGGTTTGGGGTGAGCCAGGTGCTGGTGAGGTCCCTGTTCCCGGGGCTTTGGATATGCAGTCAGATCTGCAGCCTCTGGGAAGGTGTCGCTGGGTGTGTGCTCAGGGACACGCAGCTCCCTGTGGCTGCCCTGGGCTCCTGTCAGCTGCAGAGGCATTGATGCATGGGGCCTGGGGCCAGGGCCTATTGTTAGTTTGTGACCTTTTGTGGCTCTAAAATCCAGGTTTTGCTTTTGGTGCTGTATTTTCTGCCGGAATTTGAGCGTTCCTTTGTTTTTAATGAAACTATTTTTTGTTTCATTTCTCTCTTCTGGGAGACATAATGATCGTCGTGTGGGGAGGAGGGAGAGCTTGGGAAGGATGGAGGGATGGAGAGAAGGTGCTTGTAAGACTTGTTTTACTTCTCAATATCCTCTGATTTTTTTGGCAGTAACTTCAGTTAAGTTTCCCAAGTCGAGTCTGTTTTCCCAATGATCAGTGAGGGATTTCTCCCCATCCCCAAAAGGCATGAGCTTTTCGTTATATTTTCTCTCCACATTGAGAAGAGCAGTAATAAAGCAGTTTTGCTGGGTACCTGGCATCCAGCCAGTGTTGGATCACAAGAGGGACCCYGTCACACTGCGTGGCTTTGTGGTTTTGTATCTCTTGTGATAGTTGTGTGCATCTACAGGGAGGCAAAATAGGGGCTTCTGAGCCTCTAGATCCAAAATGTTCCCATCTCCATATGGGCGTGTCCCTGCTAACAGAGGTACCGTGTGTTCCCTCTATTCCCGGGGGGCACGTGGATCCTTTCAGAGGTGCCAACACCACCAGGCAGGTGGGTCCATGGACCCTTCCCAAATTCAACCAGCTTCCTGCATGGAGCAGCTTTCCTGGAAGGGCTGAGGCTCTGGGAGTGGCTGGGGTTGAGGAGACCAGCCCTGAGCACTGGCCAAGCTGCGCTGGTGAACCCATAGCTCCAACAGCTCCCAGAGGCAGATCCCCCCATCTCCAAGCCCCCTCAGCTCCCAGTGCAGCCTTCGACTCCGGAATTCTCCTGGAGTTGACCCCAGCCTCAAACCCAGTATCTCCAGGTGTCGCTCTTGACTCCTGTCAAATCCTTTGGCTTGAACAGGGGGCTGGACTGACCCCTCTTCCTGGAGCGCCAGGAGCCCGGGATCAGGGAAAACGGGGAGGTGGGAGGACAGCGGGGTCACAGGCAATGGGAACAGCCCGGTGACTGGGATCTCCAGTCTCTGGAGGCTCTGGGGAGCGCTGGGGAATGGTGGCACTGGGACACCAGGGCTGGGCTTGGGGCAGTGCCGGGGTGGTCGCGGTGCCCGGCTCCAGCCCGTTCCCGGCACTGCAGCCCCAAACTGCTTCAGGCCCCCAGGGGAAGATCCCCTGCCCGGCCCCCCCGTCCCACCTGGGGCCACCGGGTCCTGCTGGATCCCCCATCCTGCTCTGCTGAGCTGTCGCAGACAGGGGGTCCCAGGGGCTCTGTCCCCAGCAGGGCTGTGGCTCCAGACTGGGCAGGCACTGGGACACAGCTCCCGCAGTKCCCTGTCCCCAGGGATGGCCCTGCCCTGCCCTTGGCCCAGTGCTGGCCCTGAGCAGGGGTTTGACCCTCAGGCTGGGGCCAGGCTGGAGCCCAGTTCAGGATCCCTCCTGGAGCAGGAACCCCTCAGGACATGGGGTCCCCATACGGGTTGGGTACAGATGCAGCTGTGGCTGCCTGTGACCTGTGCCAGCATGTTTCCATGCAGATCCCATCCCTGCCTCTGGAACAGTGCTGGTGGGACCCCAGGCCATGCACTCCAGTGAGATTTGGCTGCTTATGGAGCCCCAGCTGCTGGAGCCTTTCCTGATGCCACAAGAGCTGAGGGCATGTCTCTTCATCCTGGGATAAAGGACCCCAGGAATCCTGAGGTGCTGGAAGGGATCCATGACCCTGGGACAGAAAGTGGCTGTGCAGGGACAGATCCCCCACACCTAGGTCAGGGGTTGAATTCTCACTCCAGGTCTGGAGCTGGAATGACCTTGAGATGACCATGACCATGAAATGAGCGTGACATGATAGTGATAAGGAGATGACCATGGGATCATTGTGACATGAGATGACTACGACACAACCATGAGATGCCTGTGACAATGAGATGACGACAACATGACCATGATCAGGAGACGACCATGACATGACCACGACCCAAATCCATCTCTGAGTCTCGGGAGGACAACCCAGGGTGTTCCAGGGACTTGTTTTGCCTGACTCCGTGACCTCTATTTTTGGCTTCCCTGGATAAGTCACCCCATCCCTGCCCACATGTTCATGTTGCCCAGGCTGGGACATCTCAGCATCTCCAGGGCCAGCGGGGAGATCAGGTCCAGCACTTCAGTGGACACTGGGACCAGAACCACAAGGACTGTTTGGAGCTGCCCTGCCCCGGGGATGACGTTGACCTTGGAATGACGTTGACCTCGGCCTGACTCCTGCTCTCTCCCACCCGAGTTCCCAGTTCACCACAGGGGAGTCACCATCAGCTTTTATTACCCCCCAATAAAAGTTTCACCTTTGAGCCTCCCCAAGTCCCATCTGGGACCCTCTAGCACCCACGGGGCCCCCAGACCCTGGGACCTCCTAGCACTCGGGGGACCTCCTCAGCCGCGCTGCGGCCGCAGCTTCATCTCGGTGAAGGGGATGGAGATGTCGAAGCCTTTCCAGGGGAACCAGTGGATGCCCTGTGGGGAGGGGGGGTCAGGACCCCTGTAGACTTCCAGAGACCCCGGTAAGTCCTCGCAGACCCCCATAGACTCCCACAGACCTCTGCAGACCCTATGGATCCCCACAGACCCTGTAGAACCCCACAGACCTTCGTAGACTCCTATGGGCACTCATGGACCCTCACAGATCTCCACAGACCCCCAGAGACCATATAGATCCCCACAGGCCCTATAGAACCACATAGACCCCCACGGACCCTGTATCCCACAGAGCCTTATGAAGTCCTATAGACTCCCATAGATCCCCACAGGCACCTATGGACCCTTAGAGACCCCCATAGACCCCCCACAGGTGCCCTCATATACCCTCTGCCCCCCCAAAGCCTCTTGAAGGCCCCCTAGACCTCCCTGTCCACTCTCATAGCCTCCCTAAGCCTCCTACAGCCCCCTAAAAATGCCCAATAGCACCTTGCAAAGCCCCCCAGACCCCCAAATTCCCCACAGCCCCTCCATACCCCCAGTCCCCTACTCCACGGCACCCCCTCCCCCTGGTACCTGGTGGTCTCGGGGGGTCCCATAGCGCCCATTCAGGTTGGCGTAGTGGCAGTTGCGGTACCACCAGGCACCCCCGTAGGCCACGGCGCAGGGCGGGGGCCGGGGGCGCCCCGAGGGGTCCCGGCGGTCCCRAGGGTCCCGAGAGTCCCGGTCCCTTGTTGAGAAGGGGCTGCCCGAGTGGTAGGAGAGGGCGTCCCCTGCGGGGGGCGCTGTCAGCGGCCCCAGGGACCTCAACCCCACCAGGAGCCACCAAAACCCACCAGAAACTCCAAAACCCACCAGAAACCCCCAGGGACACCAAAACCCACCAGGGACCCCCAAATCCGCGAAGGACTCCACAGACCCCTGCCAGCCAGTGAGCCCCAAAACCCCCAGGGATCCAAAATCCCACCAGGACCCACAGACCCTCCCCCACCGTCCCAGGGACCCCCGAGCCCCGCCCCGCGCACCGGCGGTGCCGCTGAACGCCCCCACTCTGAGCCGATATCGCTCCTCGGCGCCGCCGACAGCGAAGTCGCGATAGAGCGCGAAGGCGGAGTCGCGGGCGGTGCGCAGGTCAACGCGCAGCTCCGTCGGGCCCGCGGCCGTCAGCTCGTGCAGCGCCTCGTTCCCTGCGCCCCAAAATCATGTGGCACCCCCAGAACTCCTGCGGGCCCCCGAGTCCCCCCGGCCTCCCCCAACTCCTGCATATCCCCTGAAATACTGGGGACCCCCCAAACGCCTGGGGACCTCTCAAATGCCCCCTGAACCCCTCGAGCCCCCCCTGAGCTCCTGGACGCACCCCCCCCGAAACTCCTGGAGACTCTCCAAGTCCTTCCGGGACCCCTGGGGCCCCAAAACCTCCTGGGACTCCCCTGAATGACCCCCCTTCGAGTCCCTCCAGACCCCTGGGCGAACCCCTACGCACTCCTGAGTCAGTGCTTCGTTCCCTGCACCCCAAAACCTGCTTCCCAACTTCCTGGACCTCCCCGGGGTCCTACGAGTCGTCCGTCCCCCCCCCCTCGGATTCCTGGGGAGCCCCCAAGTTCTGGGGCCCGACCGAGTCCCCCCTGATGCCCCCCCCCAGGAGCTGGCTCTCCTCAAAGTTCTCCCATCCCCCAAAACCCTCGGAGGGCCTCCGTTGGCCCCACGTCCCCTCGAATTTTTATGGGTCTCCCCCAAGCCCCAGGGTCCCCCCAACCACCCAGGGCTCCCCAGGCCCCCCCTCACCAAGCCAGAACTCGCCGCTGACGTTGCCAAAGCCGCGGGCGTACGACTCCCACCCCCGCCAAAAGTCGGTGCCCCCGTCCTGGCGGCGCTGGAACACCTGAGAGGGAGTCAGGGGCACCCCAAAACCCCCCTGACACCCCCATACCCCCATTTCTCTCCCATAAACCCAATAGAAGGCCCCCAGCCCCTCCCAGTGCCTCCCCATCACCCCTCAACCTTCCCAATGCCCCCCAACACCCCTCAACCTTCCCAATGCCCCCCAACACCCCTTGGTTCTCCTGCAGGACCCCCTATTGCCTCCAAAGCCCCTCATTTCCCCCCCAGAACTCCCTATAGCCTCCTGTAACCCCCTGTAGCAGCTCCTCCCCCTAGCGTCCCCGGTGCTCCCAGTCCCACCAGCCAGCCGCCGCCGTCCGTCTCCATGTCACAGAAGACCCTGAGGGGCCGGGCCGGGTCCCCCCGGAGGAAGATGAGGGTCTCCCGCGAGGGGCCCGGCCCGTTCAGCTGCTCCTCGGCGCAGTCCCGGGGGTGCGGGTGCGGGAGGGGGGCTGGGGGGGGCACGGGGGGGACCCCTCAGACACTCCAGGGGCTTCTGGGGATTCAGGGGTGCCGGTGCCCCCTCCCCGAAAGGACCCAGAACSCCCGACTCATTAACAGCCTCACCCCTATCCAGGGACCCAGGGGGCCGGGTGCCCCACCCAAAGACCCAGCCCCTCCCAAAAGCACCCGGGGGGTCGGGTGTTCCCCACCTAGTAACCGCCCCCCCCCAGGACCCCGCCCGCACCCCCAGTGTTCACCCCCCACAAAGGACTCAACCCTCACAAAAGGACACAGGCACCTCCCAGTGCCTCCCGTCGAAACTCAGGTATCTTGGTGCCACCCCCCCAGGATCTCAGCTGCCCCCAGATGATCCAGGGGTCCAGCTGTCCCCCCCAAAGGACACAGTTCCCCCCAAAAAAGGACCCAGGAGTACAGGTGTCCCCCTGAGTCCCCACAATGAGTTTCCCCCTCCTCAGTGACCCAGGTGTCCGTGTCCCAGCCCCCCCAAATGACACCCCCTTTCCCGAAGGACCCAGCCCCCGCAAACGGACCCAGATAACCGGGTGCCTCTCTCAAGGACCCACCCTTGCCCATCAACCCAACCCCCCCCCAGAGGACCCGGGCACCCCCCCCCGGTAATCCCCTCAAAGGAYCCAGATATCCAGGTGCCCCCTCACTCCAGGACACCAACACCCAAAAGCCCCAGGTGTCTGGTTGTGTACCCCCCCCAAATAACCTCCCCTCCTCCAAAAGGACTCAGGCACTTGAGTGGCCCCCGCACATAACCCAACCCTTCCCCCGCGTGTCCCTCTCCCACGGAACCACCCGTGCCCCCCAAAAGCACCCGGGGGTCCAGGTGCCCCCCAAAGTTCCAGCCCTCCCTCCAAGGGACACAGCTTCCCCCGCCAATAACCCCACCCCCCACAGAAGGACCCGGGGGTCCAGGTGCACCCCCTCAATGATCCCTCCCCAGCCCCCCCAGTTCCCTCACTCACGAGTGTCGAAGGTGGCCTCGAGGAGGGTGGTTTGGGGGTCTCCCCCTCGGCCCCACAGCCGCACCCCATAGCGTCCCGCCGGCTCTAGTCCCCACAGTTGCTGTGACGTAGCCTCAGGAGGCAGCCATAGGGTCTGGGGGCACGAGGGATATTAGGGTACCCCAGAGGGATAGTGGAGTCCCCGGGGAGGTATTGACGTGCCCAAAGGCATTACTGGGGTCCCCTGGAAGTGTATTGGGGTGCCCAAAGGAGGGTAATGGGATACCCTGCGGTGTTATTGGGGTCCCCCGGGGTGTTACTGGGATACCTGAGGGAGTATTGGGATTCCCAGGGGGGTACTGGGGTCCCCCAAGGAGATACTGGGGGGACACCCTGGGTGTTCCCCAGGTTTTTAGGCTCCTTTGGGGGGCTGTTACCTGCTGGGGCCCCCCAGGGGGGCCGTACTCCAGCTCATAGCCATCGGGGGGGGCGTGCGGGGGGTCCCAGTGCAGCCAGGCACTGCGGGGCCACACGGAGCCCACCCAGAGGGTCCCCGGGGCGCCTGGGAAAGGACATACTGCTGACACTCTAAACGGCCCAGCTGACACCCCAAAATCCCCCACTGATACCCCAAAACCCACTGCTGCCACCACAACCCCTTGCTGTCACCTCCCCCCCCCCCGCTGACACCCCAAACCCTCCCGCGGGCCCCTCGGCCCTGCCCACACACTGCACCCAGTGGAGATGTCCCAGTTCCCCCCCGTTTTCCCCAGACTCCTAGGACTCAGTCCCCCCAGTCACTCTCAGTCCCCAGTTTCCCCCAATGCCTGCCAGACCTGCTTCCTCCAGTCCCTCCCAGTCCCCAGATCCTCCCAGTTTCCTCCAGTCCCCCGAGTTCTTCCCAGCACTCAGTTTCCCCCAGTCCTCGCCAGTCCCTAGCTCCACCCTAGTCCCCAATCCTCCMCCGGACCCAGTTTCCCCCCATTCTCCAATTTCCCCCCATCACCCCCATTCCCAAGTCTCCTCAATCTCCCCCAGACCTGCTTCCCCCAGTCCCTTCAGTCCCCAGTTCCCTCCAGTTCCTCCCAGACCCAGTTGCCCCAGTGCCTCACAATCCCCTCCCAGTTGCCCCCAGGCCTCTGAGTTCCCAGTTGCCCCCAGTTCACCCCAGTCTCCTGTTTCCCTCAGTTCCCCACACCCCCAGTTGTCCCAAGTTGTCCCCAGTTCCACCAGTTCCCCAAGTCCCCAGTTCTCCTGCCAGTGGCTCCCAGTGCTACATTGCCTCTTATCTCCAGTCCCCCACAGTCCTCTGGCTACTCCCAGCTCCCAGTTTCTCCCAGTTCTCCCCAGTACCCTCAGCCCCCAGCTGCTCCCACTCCCCCTCTAGTCCCCATTCCCCACTCTTCTCCCTGGTCCCCACTGAGCTGTCCCAATCCCCCCAGCTCCCAAATTGCCCCCAGTCACCCCAATCACTAATACCCCATGTTCCTCCAGTTCCCCCAAGTTCCCAGTCCCTCCCAGTTCACAGATCCCCACAGCTACCTCCAGTACCCCCCAAATTCTCTCCAGTGCCCAGTTTCCCCCAGTCTTTGCCAGTCCTCAGCTCTACCCCAGCCCCAGTTTGCCCCAGTTCCCCCCATTCCCCAGTTCTGCCCAGTTTCACCCAGGCCCCAGATTACCCCAGGCCCCAGTTCTAGCCAGTCCCTCTACTTATTCCCAGTTCCTCCCAGTCCCCAGCTGATCACAGTCCCTCCAGGTGTTGCACTCTTCCTAATCTCCAGTCCCCTCCAATCCATGGTTGCCTCCAGCTCCCACTTTCCCCTAAATGCCCCAGTCCTCAGTGCCCCCCAGTCCTCAGTGCCCCCCAGCCCCTCGAGCTTCCTAGTTCCCTCCATTTCTCTGGCTCCCCCAGTACAGCTCCTCCTGGGCCCCACTCCCAGCCCTGTCCCCACTCCAGCTCCGTTCCCTGAGGTACCCTGGGGGAGTCCCTGCAGCTCCTCACCAGTGATGGCTTCAGTGGAGACGTGGTCAATCCTTTTACCACCCCGCAGCCCATAGAGGTGGAAGCGGTACCGATGGGATGGAGACAGCCCCGGCACCGTCACCGAGCGGGACCCACCATCGACGGGCAGGGCCTGGGGCTGGCCTTGGGCATCCCGGTACTGCAGCATAAAGGAGTCAAAGGAGCCCTTGGGGACAGCCCACTGCAGCTGCACAGAGTYRGGTGTGACACTGGAGACCCTCAGCTCCCCCAGCACTGCCCGTGCCAGGGGGGCCTCAGATGCAGGGGCCTCAGTTTGGGGGTCTTTTGCTTTGGGATCCTCAGGCTGGGGCTCCTCTGAGGGCAGGGGCAGCTCCTCTGGCTTGGCTGTGGCTGCAATGGAGAGGTGATGATGATGGGTGTGAGAATCCATGTGTCTATCCAAATGTCCATCCACCATCCATCCATCCATCCATCCATCCATCCATCCATCCATCCAGTCTTGTTTCTTTCCATGTACATTTTACATCAACTGGTTCTTTAACCTCTTCCTCCACTGGATCATCCAATCACCCAGCTACTGACCTGATCCTCCAAACCACCAACAAATTGTCCCAACACCTATCATGCATCATCCATCTTTATCTATTCATTATCCATCATCAATCTAACATCCATCCATCATCTATCTTTTTAACTTCAGTCAGTCCTTGAATCCATTCCTCCATCTATCCCCCTTCCCCCTCCACTTACCCCCTCCTTCACCCAGGGCACAAACCAGCCATGGGCTCAGCCACTCATCCATCCATCCATCCATCCATCCATCCATCCATCCATCCATCCATCCATCCACCCATCCATCCATCTATCCATCCATCCAATCATATTTCTCTCCACACAACTTTTCCTTCAACTGGTTCTTTAAACTCTCCGTCCATTGGATCATCCAACCACCCAACCACTAACCTGATCCACCAAACCACCAACTGCCCCAACACACATCTTGCAATATCCATTTTCATCCATCCATTATTCATCCATCAACCATCTTCATCCATTCATCATCTACCCATTATCCATCATCCATCCATCATCCATCCATTCATCCATCCTTTTTCCTTTCATTGAAGTCCTTGAAACCAAACCTCCATCTACCCCCTCATCCCCGCATCCCTACACTCAGCTCCTCCCTCACCCAAGGAACAAACCAGCCATGGGCTCAGCCACATATGTACCTGTCCAGCCACATGTCCATCCACCATCCATCCATCCATCCATCCATCCATCCATCCATCCATCCATCCATCTATCTGTCCATCCCACCCAGGAGCCTCTCATCCATCTTCCATCATCCGTCATCCATCACCATCCATGCATCATCCCTCCCTCCCTCCCTATCACTCCAGAGCCCCCATCCATTCTCCATCCATCCATTCTCCATCCACCCATCCATCCATCCATCCATTCATCCATCCATCCATCCATCCTCTTTGTTCAACCCTCTATCCATCCATCTATTTCTCCCTTTAATCTGGCATCTCTCTATCCCCACATCCAGCCCTCCAGCCATCCATCCATCCATGCATCCAACCATCTACCCATCCACCATACACTGACCGACCGACCAACCAACCAACCAACCAACCAACCAGTTCAGGAGCCCTCCATCCATCATCCATCTGTCAATTGATTCATCCTCCATCCACTCACTCCTGTACCTTCCTTCACCCATATGTTCCTCCATCACTTGATCCCTCTATCTCTCCCTCCATCCATCATCCTTCATCCCTTCATTCACCTACCCTCACCCCTCTGACCTTCTCCCACACCTGTGATGATGTCAGTGGAGACACGGTCAATCCTTTTGCCTCCACACAGCCCATAGAGATGGAAGCGGTACCGATGGGATGGGGACAGCCCCAGCACCGTCACCGAGCGAGACCCACCATCGACGGGCAGGGCCTGGGGCTGGCCTTGGGCATCCCGGTACTGCAGCATAAAGGAGTCAAAGGAGCCCTTGGGGACRSYCCACTGCAGCTGCACAGAGYTGGGYGTGACACTGGAAAACCTCAGCTCCCGCAACACTGCCTGTGCCAAGGGAGCGTCAGTTGAGGGGGACTCAACTGGGGGATCTTTAGGTTGGGGGTCCTCAGGTTGGAGCTCCTCTGAAGGTATGGCTGGCTCATCCAAGTTGGCTGCAGCTGCAATGAAGAGGGGATGGTGATGGGCATCCACGTGTCCATCCAAATGTGCATTCATCATCCACAAAATGAGCCATCATTCATCATCCATCCATCCATCCATCCATCCATCCATCCATCCATCCATCCACTCATCTATCTATGTCTCCATCCATCTCACCACCCACCCAACATACAACCCCAACCAATCTCACAATCATCTCTCTGACTCTTTCTCTCTACATCCACTCAAGCCTTCACCTCTCCCACCCCCCCTTTCCCATGGACAATCTTCCATCCTTCAGGACATCCAACCTGCTACGAGGAAGGCATTATCCATCTCTACTTCCCCAAATTTCATCCAACCACTCATCCACCTCTTCACCTTCTTCCATCAGCCTGGGAAGAAATTCACTCACAATCCAGTCCAGAATCCATTCAACCATTCAGTTCTTCAACCATCATGGATAGATCATGATCATGATGAAGATGATAATAATGATGGTGACGATGATGGATGACAGATAAAGAGGATGATGACAATGATGATGTATGATGGCAGGTGCTGGTCAGTAGGTCGGTAGAAGCGTTGATGATTGATTGGATGGTGCTGGGGTCTGTGGGTAATCAATGGCAGGTAGAGATGAGATGGTCATGATCCCTTGATCCATTCATACCATGATCCATCTGTTCCTCTGACCATTCCCTTCACCTGTAACAGCTTCAGTGGAGGTATGGTAGACCCTCTTCCTGCCCCGCAGCCCATAGAGGTGAAAGCGGTACTGGTGGGACGGGGACAGCCCTGGCACTGTCACTGAGCGAGACCCACCATCAATGGGCAGGGCCTGGGGCTGGCCCTGGGCATCCTGGTACTGCAGTATGAAGGAGTCAAAAGGGCCCTCAGGGATGCTCCACTGCAGTCCCACAGAGTCAGGGGTAATGCTGGAGACTCGCAGCTCCTTCAGCACTCCCCACCCTGGGGAGGTTGCAGATGGGGGGGCCTCAGTTTGGTATTTCTCATCTTGAGGTTCCTCTGAGGGCAGGGGCAGCTCCTCTTGCACTGCTGCAGCTGCAGTGGAGAGCGGATGGTGATGGGCATGGGCATCCAAATATCCATCCATCCATCCATCCATCCATCCATCCCTCCATCCATCCATCCATCCATCCATCCATCCATCCATCCATCCATCATGTTTCATCTACCCATCCATCCACCCACCCTCAACCCTCTGACCTTCCCCGTCAGCTGTGACAATGTCAGTGGAGATGCGGTCGATCTTCTTCCCGCCCCGCAGCCCATAGAGGTGGAAGCGGTACCGGTGGGACGGGGACAGCCCCGGCACAGTCACTGAGTGGGGCTCTCCATCGATGGGCAGGGCCTGGGGCTGGCCATGGGCATCTCGGTACTGCAGCATGAAGGAGTCAAAGCGGCCCTTGGGGACACTCCACTGCAGCTGCACGGAGTTGGGTGTGACACTGGAGACCCTCAGCTCTCCCAGCACTGCCTGTGCCGAGGGGGCCTCAGATGGGGGGGCCTTGGCTTGGGGATGTGCAGTTTGGTGATCTTCAGCTGGGGGAGCCTCAGTTGGGGTGTCCATTGAGGGTGGGGGCAGATCCTCTGGGTCGGCTGCAGCAACAACAGAGARGGGACAATGACGGGTGTGGGCATCGGTATGTCCATCCATATGTCCATCCATCATCCACCCAACTATCCATTATCCATCATGCACCATTTCCTCCCAGTCCCTTCTCACTATTCCCTCCTCACCTGTCATTGAGCACCCATTGACCCCAGCCCCATCCAATCAACCACTGACTCTTCCATGGACTTACTGACCAGCATCTGCCATCATCCACCATCTTCATCATCGTCACAATCAACATCATCCATCATCTTGATTCATCCAATATCCACCATCATCCATCCATCCATCCATCCATCCATCCAACCATCAATCCCTTCATCACTCCACCCTCCCATAGTCCCAGCCATCGCTCCACCTCCAAGCTGTCTCCAGTTTCCCTGTCCAGTTCCACCCATTGCTCCTTCCCCTCCACACCACCATCCACCATCGAGCAGTCACAAATCCCAGAAAACCTCCACTCAATGATTGACACTTCCTGTCTGCCTACTGACAAATAACCCCCATCATCCATCACCCATGTACCCAGCCCTCCATCCATCCTTTCACTATCCATTTCTGCAGGCATCCAAGGATGTTCATGTCCATCCTTCTGCTCACGAGTCCATCCAGCCCTCCAGGCAGGCATCCATAATCCACCTTTTACTCCATCTTTCCATCAGTCCCTCCATCCCTAATTCCATCTCCCCAAGCCTTCCACCCACTGAACTTCCTCCTCACCTGTGACAACGTCAATGGAGATGCGATCAATCTTCTTCCTGCCCTGCAGCCCGTAGAGGTGGAAGCGGTACCGGCGGGATGGGGACAGGCCTGGCACCGTCACTGAGCGGGACCCACCATCAACAGCCAAGGCCTGGGGCTGGCCTTGGGCATCCCGGTACTGCAGCGTGAAGGAGTCAAAGGAGCCCTTGGGGACGCTCCACTGCAGCTGCGCAGAGTTGGGTGTGACACTGGAGACCCTCAGCTCCCCCAGTGCCACCTGTCCCAAGTCAGCCTCGGTTTGGGGATGCTTGGTTTGGGGATGCTCAGGTTTGTGGTCTTCAGGTTGGGGCTCCTCTGAGGGTAAGGGCAGCTCCTCTGCCACTGCTGTATCTGTGATGGAGAGGGGATGATGATGGGTGTGAGAATCCACATGTCCATCAAACCATCCATCACTCCATCCATCACACCATCCATCCATCACTCTATCCATCCATCACTCCATCCATCCATCCATCCATCCATCCATCCATCCATCCATCCATCCATCCATCCATCCACACTTTCATCTCCTGGACCATTCATTCCAGCATCCAGCATCCATCCATCCCTCAATCCAACCATGTGGCTTTCAATGTGGCTTTTCCCACAACTGATTCTTTAGCTTCTCCCTCCGTTGGATCATTCAGTAATCAAACCATTGATTGGATCTGTCAAACCACCTACCCCAACACCTGTCACCATCACAATCGTCATCCATCTATCCATCCTCCATCCATTATTCTTCCATCTTTCACCCATCCTTTTTCCTTCAGTCAGTCCTTAAATCTGTTCCTCCATTCCCCTTAATTGCCCTTATCTCCCAACCCCCACCCCAACATCCCCACCCTTACCCAGGGCACAAACCAGCCACAGGTTCAACCACACGTGCGCCCGTCCAGCCACCTGTGCATTCATCATCAATCCCTCAAAGCCACCCAGGAGACCCCATCCACTGATCCATCACCCTTCCATCCTCATCATCCATCACCCATTTCCATCACTCCAACCCTGAGCTGTTTCCAATTCCCCAACTCTGGGGTGGAGGATGGGTGGGAGTGTGGGAGGGAGCAGAGATGGATGATGGATGATGGATGGTAGATGGATGACGGAGGCATGATGGATGATGATGGAGGATGACAGAGTCACTATGTCATTAGAAGGGTCAGTGGTTGATTTGATGATGCCAGTGTCAGTGTTTAATCCATAGCAGGTGGGAATGGTATGGTGGGAAGGAGCAATTGGTGCAACCATGCAGGGAAATGTGGGGAAGTATGGATGGAGCCGAGATGGAGGGAGGATGAAAGGTGGGATGGAGACAGGGTGTGTGAGTGCAGGGAATGAGAAGGACAGGGATGGGTGGAGGAAGGAAGGAAGGAAGGAAGGAAGGAAGGAAGGAAGGAAGGAAGGAAGGAAGGAAGGAAGGAAGGAAGGAAGGAAGGAAGGAAGGAAGGA
>RAHM01001014.1:9093-23270 GCA_003713295.1 Parotia lawesii | reverse complement strand
TTTGGGGTGGGATTTGGGGTCCTCACGGAGGGTCAGAGCGGGTTTTGGGGTCCTGGCTGACTCTGGGAGAGCACAGGGGGATTTTGGGGGGCTCTGGGAGGGGAACAGGCTGAGATTTGGGATCTGGGGAGTGGCTCCGGGGGGACTTTGGGGGTCTCTGTGGTGACGGCCCCCCTTTTACCCCCTCTCCAGCTGTCAATCCGCTGCGGGAACCATCGGTTCAAGGTGTTCGCCGAGGGGCAGCCGCTCTTCGATTTCCACCACCGGGTCCCAGCCGGGCCCCACGTGGACGTGCTGGAGATCGAGGGCGATGTCGTCCTGTCCTAYGTCCACTTCTGACCCACAAGTGTCCCATAACTGCCCCGTAACTGCCCAGTAACAGCCTCGCAACTGCCCTGGAGCAGCCCCGTAACTGCCCCCCACAACTGCCCCCCAACTGTCCTCTCCCAGCACTGACCCCAATAAAGCTGTTCCTGCTCCACCTCTGGAGACTTGAGGAAAAATAGGGAGGGAAAGGTGACRGGAAAAGAGAGGGAAAAGTGAGGGAAACGTGAGGGGGAAAAGGGCGGGAAAGGTGACGGGAAAAGAGAGGGAAAAGTGAGGGAAACGTGAGGGGGAAAAGGGCAGGAAACGTGAGGGGAAAAGGGTGAGAAATGTGAGGGGAAAAGAGAGGGAAACGTGAGGGGAAAAGGATGAGAAATGTGAGGGGAAAAGGGCGGGAAACGTGAGAGGAAAAGGGGGGGAACCGTGAGGGGAAAAAGGGCGAGAAACGTGAGGGGGAAAAGGGCGGGAAACGTGAGGGGGAAAAAGGGCGGGAACCGTGAGGGGAAAAAGGGCGGGGAACGTGAGGGAAAAAGGGGGGGAACCATGAGGGGAAAAGGGCGGGAAAAAAGGCAGGAAATATGAGGGAAAAACAAAAAGAAGCGAGGAAAAAAGGGTGGGAAAAGGGTGAGAAAAAAGGATGGGGAACCTGAGGGAAAAACCCCCAACACAACTTAGGGGACGCTGCGCTCACATGTAACTCACATTTTACCCCCAAAATATTCCTTCCCTCGCTTACAGATCACCTCAAGTTTTACCCCCACAATTGTCCTGACCTGTCCAACAAAAATCACCTCAATTTTACCCCCAAAATGTCCCCTACTAACCTCATTTTTACCTCAAAAAGTTCATTCTCTCCCCTAAAGATTACCTTGTTAGCCACACATGGGAAGAAGGTGAAGAAAAACTCCAAGATTCAAGGGATTTTTTTCCAGCAATATTTTAATTACAGGACAAAGAAGCTGCTACGTGAATATATATTTATATAATAAATCCGTAAAGTTATAAAGGAAACCGGAATTTTCTGCTTCCCGTCAAAATTTTCAAGGATCAGGCGCTTTATTAGGTGGATTTCTCTTAATTTTCCTCCTTGTTTCTCTTTATTTTTCATATTTTTCCACAGTTCTCCTTATTTCTCTCTTTATTTTTCTCCGTATTAGTCTTTATTTACCATTATTTTCCCATATTTTTCTGTATTCCTCCAGATTTCTCCATGATTTTCCTCATTTCTCTCCTAATTTTTCCACATGCTCCACATTTTTCTCTTAATTTTTTTCCTAATTCTCCATCTCTCTCCACGTTTTGCCTCATTTTTCTCCACATTTTTCCTCCTAATTTTTCCTCATTTCTCCTTGCTTCTTCTTATTTCTCGCCTTTTTTCCCTATTTCCCCCTATTTTCCCCATTTTTTGGTCCACAAAACGCTGCTCTGAGGTGGGAATGTGAGTGAAAAACCTAAAAAAACCCCCCCCAAAATCCCGAATTTTTCCCTCTGGAAAAGCCATAAATTACCGTGGGGGGTGTGGGGGGAGAGGGAACCCTCGGGCTGCGCCGCATGATCCCGTGAAAAATAGTCGGAATTTCTCTCTCTCGTTACCAAAAATAACCATTTCCGGGCGCTCCGAGGCCCCGCGGGAGGCGAAACCCCCCCCCGAGCCCGAGGAAAAGTGGGAATTGCATCCCGAAATATCCCAAGATCAATCAACTGTTGCATAGTAGGAGGCGGGGGGGGGCGGGCGGGTCCCGGGGGATCCGGGGGATCCGGGGATCCGGTCAGAGGTCGCTCTCTCCGTACAGGGCGGTGGAGAAGGATTTGTAGTCCAGGGCGCCGGGGACGCCGTCGGGGCCGGGGTACGGCGCCATCCGGGCGATGCAGTACTCGGCCTGCGCCGCCGGCAGCTCCCGGCGCAGCTCGGCCGCCGTGATGTAGTTCTGGGGGGAACGGGAAAAGTGGGAAAAACGGGGGAAGGATGGGAGAATCCGGGGATGGAGGGGGGAACAACCCACGGAGTCATCGATCCCACCGTGGAACTCCAAACCTCGACAAATCCGGTCCCAAACTCCACTGCGGTGGCACTCCCCGACCCCCCCGAATTCCCAAATCCCACTTCCCCGTTCCCAAAGCCCCGCGGCGCTCCCGGATCCCGGGTGTGCTCACCTTGTCTCCGGCCAGCACGCGGAAGCTGTTGATGACCTGCTCCGCCGTGTCCGTGTCCGTCGTTTCCCGGGACATGAAGTCGATGAAGGCCTGGAACGTCACGGTCCCGCTGCCGTTGGGATCCACCACGGCCATGATCCGCTGGAATTCCGCGTCACCCTGAGGGGGGGAGAGGCACAGTCAGGAATTCCGACGCTTTCCCAGGAATTCCAGGGCCTTTTCTGGTCACTTCAGAGCTTTCCAAGGGATTCCAGAGCTTTTTCCCTGGGAATTCTGGAGCTTTTCCACGGTTCCGGCGCTCTCCCAGTCCCGGAATCCACTGGGATTCCCCCGCCCTTCCTCCCCTTCCTTCCCCCCAGCGATGAGGAAAAAAAAAAGGCGGAAAAAAAAAGGTGTAGAAGCAGGAAAACGGGATCGTTACCAGGCTGGATCCCGCGGGGCCCAGGAGGGCGCGGAAGTCGTTGGAGTCCGTGCGGCGCTTCGGCTTCCGGGAGGAAGAGGAGAGGGAGAGGGAGAGGAAGGAGGAAGAGAAAAGCAGAGAATCCGTTAGAGGGGGAAACCGGCCCAGAAGGAGGGAGGACGGATGGACGGACGGAAGGAAGGAAGGAAGGAAGGAAGGAAGGAAGGAGGAAGAGGAGGAGGAGGAGGAAGAGGAAGCGGGCGGTACCTGCCGGTCGTTCTCGACGTCGTAGCCCAGACTGATCAAACAAGCCTTGAACTCCTCCGGGCCCAGGGAGCCGCCGTGGTCCTGGGAAAACAGGGAAAAACGGGGGAAATGAGGGCAAACAGGAGGCAATTCCCACATTCCAGGGGGGAATAAAACCCCGTGRGGCTGCTCYGGGTGGGGACTGGGCTGGGCTGTCRCCCCCAGATCCCCCCGGGATCCCCCCAGTCCCTGGGATTCCCGGGATCCCGGACCTTGTCGAAGTGGTTGAAGGAGGCCCGGAACTCCTGCATCTGCTCCTGGCTGATCCCTTTGGCGTCGCGGGTCAGGATCTGGTTCTCCACCTCGTTGATGGTCCGAGCGATCGTCGTCAGCAGCTGCTCCCAGCCCACGCGCAGGTGCTGGGATCACAGCGGGAACGGGGCAATGAGCGGGGAGCGGCACCCTCCGGAGCGCCCCAATCCCCCGGGATGGGATCCGGCACCCACAGGATCATCCTGATCCCCTGGGATGAGATCCAGCACCCACAAGATCATCCTGATCCCCACAGAAGGGATCCAGCACCCACAGGATCATCCTGATCCCCTGGGATGGGATCCAGCACCCACAGGATCATCCTGATCCCCACGGAAGGGATCCAGCGCCCTCCGGAGTGCCCCGATCCCCCGGGATGACCCAATTCCATGGGTTGGGATGCCAGGATCCCAGCTCCACGTGCAGTTGGAATGCTGGCTGCCGAGGACCAGCGCACCCTGGGACCCCCCAAATCCCTGTGGGATCCCTCCCTCTCCTCTCCCAGCCCCTCAGTGACCGGGAACCCCCCCGGATCCCGGGATCCCACCTCCATGGTGTAGTTGGAATGCTGGTTGTCGAAGATGAGCGCCTCCTGCACGAGCTGGTGCTGCTGCTCCAGCAGCTCCAGGTTGGGTTTGTACTCCACGATGTTCTCCTCGTACTCCTTCAGGTGGCTGAGCTGATCCTCCAGCGTCCCGTTCATCTCGATGGAGATCCGGCCGATCTCCTGGGAACACACCGGATTCCAGCCCGGGAAGCGCGGGATCCCCGCGGGGTGATCCCAGATCCCAGAGCCACGAATTCCACCCCAACTTTCCAGGAGAACACCAGGCGATCACCGACCAACAGCTCCAACCCTTTCCCGCCCTTTCTGACCCAGAACAACCTGGACAGGGCCCATTCCGGGGCCGATTCCAGCACTCCCAGTGTTCCCAGCCCCCGGATCGCACCGGGAGGATCCCTGACCTCCATCTTGGTCTGGATCCAGGGCCCCACGCGGTTGGCCTGGCTCCCGAACTGCCTCCGGAGGTGCTCGTTGGAATTCTGCCGGTTCTGCTCCTCCTGCAGCGCCTGGTCCCGCTTGGGCACCAACTGCTGCACCTGSGAACCCGGGAAAAAACAGGGAAAGGCTGCTGGAAAACCCTGCTGGGAAACCGGGAAAACCATGGGGGAAAACCGGGATAGGGCGAGGAAACCACAGGGGAGAAAGCGCCTTGGAAACCAGGAACGGTGCGGGAAAGCCAYGAGGGAAAACTGGGTGGGAAAAACCCAGAAAAAAGCTGGCAGAAGACTGGGATGGGGTTGGGAAAAATGTGGAAGTTTGGAACGGAGTCAGGAAAATCCTGATGGAAAATGAGGAACAGGGCTGGGAAAGCCATGGGGGGAAAACGCTGGGGATGGAGGGGGTTGGGAACAGAAGGAGGAAAAGAGGAGAAAACAGCAAGAAAGGTGGGAAAAGAGAGTGGGAAAAGGGGGAAACCCACAGGGGAAAACCTGGGAGGGAGGGGTTTGGGGCCGGAAGGGTTTGGGGCTGGATTTTGGGCCGGAGGGGTTTGGGAATCCCTCCAGACACAGCGGGATCCGTGGCTCCATCCCTGCCCCGGGACGGCTCCGTACCCGCTCCCACTTGGAGTTGATGATCTGGGGGGTGACGGAGGTGTAGGGGTTGCTGCCGGGCAGCTGGATGCCGTGCAGCTCCGCGATCCGCTGCGCTTCCCGCTGGATCCCCAGGATCGCCTCCCGCTCCTTGTCCGCRTCCGGCAGCGTCGACTTGAACTGGTCGTGGGCGGCGATCAGGCCCTGGGGGGACGGGACACGGAATTCGAGGGGTCGGAGCTGAGAGCCGACTTATCCCCAACATTCCTGGCTCTGGCACAAAAATCAGCCAGAAAATGCTCCGAAAACGGCATTTTGGGGCTTTTTTTTTTAAATTTTTGAACATTTTTGGGGCAGGAGTCTGGTATTCCCAGGGAATTCTGGGATTCCACCTGGATCTCCTCAATGGTGTGGATGAACCCAAGAAATGCCCCAAAGATGCTCCAAAAAGGCTTTTTTGGGGCTGTTTTTGGGCTGGTTTGAGTGCGTTCCGGTGCCCTGAACAGACAAGCCAGGCATTCCCGGGGAATCCCGGGATTCCCACCTGGATCTCCTGGATGGTGTGGATGAACCCAAGAAACGCCCCAAAGATGCTCCAAAAAGGCTTTTTTGGGGCTGTTTTTGGGCCATTTTTGGGTGCGTTTCAGGGCGTTCCAGTGCCCCGAACAGACAAACCAGGCATTCCCGGGGAATCCCGGGATTCCCACCTGGATCTCCTCGATGGTGTGCACGATGAACATGTCCTGCAGGTCCTCCATGGCGCTCTCCATCCAGTTGTTGAAGGGCGCYGCGCGCTTGGCGTACTCCAGGTGCAGCTCGTCGATGGTCTCCAGCTGCTTCTCCGTTTTCTGGGGCGAAAAACGCCGGGATTGGGACCCCGATCCCTCCCTCTCTCCCTCCCACGGGAATCCCAGGGGGATCCCGCTGACCTCCAGCGCTTCCCGGCGGCTGTGGGTGAGGGAGCCCAGCAGGTCCCACTGGTCACAGATCTTCTGGCACCGGGCGTTGACGCTCGGGGAGTCGTAGTAATCCAGCTCGCTGGGAAACGGGGGGAAAATGGGGAAAAATGGGGGAAAATGGGGAAAAAACGGGGGAAAAATAGGGGGGAAATGGGGGGGAAAGTAGGAGGAAAATGGGGGAAGTGGAGGAAAAAGGGAGAAAATGGGGAAAAGACAGAAAAGAGTGGGAAAAGGCAGGAAAGGAAAGAAGAGTGGGATATTTCAGGTTATTTTGAGTGTATTTTGGGATAGTTTGGGTTATTTCTGGGGTTACTTTTCGGTATTTCGGGAAATTTTGGGGTTTATTTGGGACATATTTTGGGATGCTTTGAGGGACATTTTGGGGGTTATTTTGGGTATATTTTGGGTGTATTTTGGGGTCCTGGTTTTACTCCTGGGTGACAGCTGGGATCTGCTTTTGGGGTCTCCCAGGACATTTTGGGGTTTTTTTTGGGGGTGATTTGGGGATACTTCGGGGGTATTTCAGGACATATTTTGTGGTATTTCAGATATATTTTGGGTTCCTGTACTTGAACTCCTGGGTGATGGCCAAGATCTGCTTTTGGGACACTTTGGGGGTTATTTTGGGGTACAATCTGGGCTATTTGGGGTTATTTTGGGTTCCCGTACTTGAGCTCCTGGGCGATGGCCGCGATCTGCTCCACCCGGTCCTGATGCGCCGCCAGGTCGGACTCAAAGGCCTCGTGTTTGCGGAGCAGCGCCCGCACCTGGGCCAGCGAGGCCGTGCCCGAGTCCCGGTCCCGCAGGGCCACCTCCTTACCTGGGCATGGGAGTGGGGACAGCCCTGAGACCCCAAATCCCCCCTGTGCCACCCCCTTACCTGGGCACGGGAGTGGGGACAGCCCTGAGACCCCAAATCCCCCCTGTGCCACCTCCTTACCTGGGCACGGGAGTGGGGACAGCCCTGAGACCCCAAATCCCCCCTGTGCCACTCCCTAAATCCCCGTCGCCCCCAATTCCATCCCGTGCTCCCCAAATCCGTCCCCTGAACCTCCAAATTGCAGCTCCTGAACCCCCAACCCCTGCACAGCCCTGGTACCTTCCGTCCACCCCTCGTGGATCGAGGCCTTCTGCCGGAATTTCTCGGCCAGGTGATCCAGGCGCTCCAGGCGCCGCAGCTCCGTCAGCAGCCACTCCTCGTGTCCCTTCTCCGCCTGCTCCAGCCGCTGCCAGCCCGCCCCGATGTCCTGGGCACACCAAAACCCCCCCGGGGTCACCCCAAAACCCTCCAGAATCACCCCAAAGCCCCCCTGCGACCCTCCCAAACCCCTTGAGCCCACCCTGCTCTTCGATGGTACCAAAGTGGGTGGGTTTGGGGTGGGTTTAGGACACATCAAGGTGGATTTGACCCCTTGAGAACCCCCAAATCCCCTCCCAAATCCCCCCCGAGACCCCAAAGCCCCCAGACCCACTGAGACCATCCTGCCCTCGGAGGGCACGAACACGGGGTGGGTTTGGGGCGGTTTAGGATGGCCTTGAGACACACCACTGTGGATTTAACCCCCCAAAGTCCCCTGGAACATCCCAAATCCCTCCCAAATAGCCGCCCCGGGGACCCCGAAGCCCCCAGACCCACCGAGACCATCCTGCCCTCGGAGGGCATGAAGGCGGGGCGGCCGCTGAGGCGCAGCTTGGTCTGCAGGGTGTTGAAGTTGATCTCGAGCTGACACTTCTCCTGCACCTTGGGGGGTTTGTGCACCCGCCGGTATTCCCGGAAATCCTCCAGCTTCTGCTGCATGGCCGGGATCGTCTTCTGCGGGTCCCGGGACTCCAGCCACGGGATGGTGCGCTGGATCCACGCCAGCAGCTGGGGGGACACGGATTTGGGGTTTGGGATGGGGTTTGGGATGGGATTTGGGGGCTGGATCCACACCAGCAGCTGGGAGGAACACGGATTTGGGGTTTGGGATGGGGTTGGGGGCTGGATCCACACCAGCAGCTGGGGGGACACGGATTCGGGGTTTGGGATGGGTTTGGGGGCTGGATCCGCACCAGCAGCTGGGGGGACACGGATTTGGGGTTTGGGATGGGGTTTGGGCTTTGTGGGGTGGGATTTTGGGATCCCCCCCTTCACACCGGGCACCAGGCGCTCGCAGCGCTCCATGGGGGCGTTCTGAGGGATTTTGGGATGGGATTTCAGAATTCTTCCCCCCTTACATCCGAGGCCAGGCGCTCGTAGTCCTCCATGAGCTGCTCGTTCTCCTGGTTCACCGCCAGCACTTTGCAGATCCGATTCGCCGCCGTCTCTGCCTGCGGGGAACGGGAACGGGAATGGGAATGGGAAATGGGGGCAGGGGACACCCCCAGCCCCGGGGGAAAGTGGGAACAATAAGAATAAAGGAGGAGGAAAACACAGGAAAGACAAGAGGAGAACAAAAAGAAGAAGGAAAATGCAAGAGAAAAGCAGAAGGAAAATAGGGAAAGTAGAAGGAAAAAAAGGGAAAGTAAAAGGAAAAAAGGAGAAACAAAGAGGAAAAGGTGAAGGAAAAACAAGGAGGGAAAAGTATAAAGTAGGAGAAAAAAGAGAGGGAAAGAAACAGGAAAATCGGGAGAAAACAGGGGGAAAATAAAAAAAAAGTTGAAGGAAAGGTAAGAGAAAAGAAAAGGGAAACAAAAAGGAAATCCAGCCCTTGCTGGGCCTGATCCCGATCCCAATCCCAATCCCAATCCGCACGGATTGTCCTGCCCCGAGCAGGAGCTGGAGCAGGAGCAGGAGCAGGAGGAGGAGGAGGAGGAGGAGGAGGAAGGAACAGGCTGGGGCTGGAGGTACCTGGGTGGGAAGCAGAGGAGGAATCCAGGAGGAGGAGCGGAAGGACGGACGTCAGCGGGAAGAGGAAGAGGGTCTGGGAAGGGCCGGGAGGAGGAAAATCCAGTGGCCGGGGGGGGAAGGAAATAAAGGAAATAAATGAAGGAAATAAATGAAGGAAATCAATAAATCAAATAAAGAAAAAGGGGGGAAAGGAAAGGAGGAAAGGAAGGGAATAAAGGGGAAAAGGAAGGGAATAAAGAAAAGGAGAAAAGGAAGGGAATAAAGGGAAAAGGAAGGGAATAAAGGGAAGGAAAAAAGGAAGAGAATAAAGGGAAAAGGAAGGGAATAAAGGAAGGGAATGAGGAAGGGAATACAGGAAGGACCCTGAGGAAGCCGTGAGCGTGACCTCAGCGGAGCCGGGCCCCACTTCCCCGTCCCCAGGCCAAGCAGAGCAGCAGCCGGGCCAATCCCGGGTCCCGGGGAGCCTCGGGAAGGCGGCAGCGGGCAGCGAGCGGGGCCGGGACCCYGCGGAGCCGGGACCCCGCGGAGCCGGGASCCCSCGGAGCCGGGCTCACCTTCTGGGCCCCGGAGAAGGCGTGGTAGAAGCAGGACACGTAGGTCATGATGGCCTTCTCGTCGGGCCGCAGCGTGCCCACGATATCTGCCCGAGGAGAGGAGAGACAGAGGGGAGGGACAGGCTCCAGCGGCATTCCCAGCTCCCGCGTTCCCAGCGCATGCGGCGAGGCGGGAAGCGCTTCCCGGGGTCGGGACCCCCCTCCCGAGCCGGCTCATGGGGGGTTTGTTCCGCCTTTCCCTCGCTCCTCGACCTCCTGGAAGCCGGAGAGGCTTCGCTTGGAGCTTCCCGGAAGCTCGGCCTGCCCCGCCCGTGGATTCCCATGAATTTCCCATGGATTTCCATTGACTTCCCGTGGGTTTGCCCTGGATTTCCCACAAATTCGGGAATTCCAGGCGGATTTAACCCCTCCATGAGCCGGCTGGGGGTGGTCCCGGAGCCCCCTCCCCCCCCAGAGCGACAGCGGCCGTGGCTGGAAGAGAAGTGGGCGTGAGAGCGGAGAGAGAATTCCAGAGGGACGGATCCGGGAGGGAGAGTCCGGCGGGCCGGGCGGAGCCGGAGGGGCCCGGTACCTTCTGGGCCCCGGAGAAGGCGTGGTAGAAGCTGGACACGTAGGTCATGATGGCCTTCTCGTCCGGCCGYGCCGTGTTCACGATGTCTGCAAGGAACCACACTGGTTAAACTGGGAGCGAGCTGGGAGCAAGCTGGGAGCAAACTGGGGACGGGCACGGCGCCTCTCCTGGCCGGAATGCCGCTCTGAAGATCCCAAATCCTGGGGGAAATCCACCTGGATGGGGGCAAACCGGGGCTAAACGGGAAAAATCGGGGTTAGATCAGGCGCTTCCTCCACGGATCCTGGAATGAAGGGATCAGAGAGCTGTGGGATGCTGGGATTGCGGAGTCCTGGAGCCACGGAATTACGGAATGCTGGAATTACGGAATGCTGGAATTATGAGATCCTAGAGTAAGGGAATCCCAGATTTATGGGATGCTGGAATTGCGGGATTGTACAACTGCGGGGTCTTCAAGAGTTCTGCGGTCCTGGAATTACAGGATCGTGGAATCAAAGAACCGTGGAATTCCACGGTTGTGGGAATCCTGGAATGATGGGAGCAGTGGGATCCTGGGATCCTGGAATTACGGTGGATCGTGATGCCCGAGAATTGCGGGATCCAAAAATCACGGGATCCTTGAATTAGGGGGATTCTGGACTTGAGGAGTCCTGGAATTACAGGATCTGAGAACTGAGGGGTCACAGAACTATGGGATCCAAGGTTTTTTATGGATCCTGGAATGGTGGAGCCCCAGGATTGCAGAATCCCTGTGCATGTACTGGTTAAACTGGGAACAAACTGGGGAACGCTCCTGCTGGAGCCGGCGCTGCTCTGAGGATCCCAACTCCCGGATAAATCCACCCGGACGGGTGGGAATCGGTGCTGAACGGGAAAAATCCGGGTTAAATCAGGCGCCTCCTCCGAGGGAATCCCCGCCGGGGCCTGGAAGAGATCCCGGGAGCCCGCGGATGCCGGAATTCCGCGCTTACCCTCGGCATCCAGCATCTTGGGAATGTCCAGGTACTTCTCGGCCACCTCGAAGGCGTTGTTGAGGTTGGTGACGGGATCGTCCTACGGGAGAGGAGGCGCCGGAGGCTCCATGGGTCGGGAATTCCTGGAATTCCGGGGGTTTCCGCGGGAAAGGCGGGGGTTTACCTTCCGGAGCTTGTCGTACTCGATCAGCTCGGGGCGGTGCCGGTGGATCAGGGCGTTGAAGGCCAGCCCGTCCTTCCAGCTATGGGAAAACGGGGATCAGATCCCGGGAATCCGCAGGGAGAACGGGAATTGTGACCCTGCCTGGGCCCTGGGAAAGGGCAGGGAGGAGGAGGAGGAGGAGGAGGAGGAGGAGGAGGGCAGGACCTGATGTGGAAGTTCTGGACGTTGACGTTCTTGTACGGAGCCGTTTTCCGCTGGCACCAGAGCAGGAGCCCCTCCTTGGCCGAGGTCTCTGCGGGAGCGGGGATCAGAAATGGATCCCGGATGGATCCCGGGGGTGGATCCCGGATGGATCCCAGGGGCAGAGCCTGGGGTGGATCCCAGGGCGGATCCCGGGGGTGGATCCCAGGGGCGGATCCCGGGGGTGGATCCTGGGGGGTGGATGCTGAGGGCAGATCCCAGGGTGGATCCCAGGGTGGATCCCGGGGGTGGATCCCGTGCCGTTACCTTCCACAGAGATGTCCTGGATGGCGAAGCGCAGGATGATCGTCCAGATCATCCCCAGCGTCATCTTGGCGTTGCCGTCCACGATCTCTGCCGGGGACAAGGCACGGGGTCGGGGGGAGCCGGAGGAATTCCAGGCGGGAATTCCCCCGGGGGGGTCACGGGGTGCTGGGACTGGGGGGTCCTACAACGGCGGGGTGCCAGGATCGTGGAATCCCGTAATCAGGGAATCCCGCAGGAACGGCGGGGTCCGGGAGTGACGGGAGCCTGGATGGATCCTGGATTTACGGAGTCTCGGCTCACAAAGTCTCGGAATTACGGGGTCTGGAAATTACGGAATGCTGGAATTATGGGGTCCTGGAACTGTGGGACTGCAGAACTGTGGGATCCTGGAATTAGGGAACCCATGGATTAGGAGACCAGAGAATGATGGAATCCCGGGGTTATGGAATTGTTCGGGTTGGGAAAGACCTCGACAGGCACGGGGAGAGGAATCCCACAGGGGAAGGAAGGGGGGAGAGAGAGGAAYCCCGGGCTCCTCCATGCCGATCCCACCCGACGTTCCCGAGACATTCCCGACGCCTCCAGCAGCCCCAGCCCTTGTTTTTTTGGGAATTCCTGGGACGGGGCGGGGGCCGGGCGGGCCGGGACTCGCTCGGCTCGGGGCACGCGGAGCTTTCCCGAGGTTTTCCAGCCGATCCCAACAAACCGGCCCGGCCGGAGCCGCTGCCAGCGGAGCCCGCCCGGCCCCGGGGCAGCCCCAGGGGAGATCCCGCAGGGAATCCCGGGAATCCGCTCCCAGCCCCGGGCAGAGCGCGGAGAGAGCCCCGGGGACGCCAAACCCCGACGTCTTCCCATTTTTTCCCCCTTCTCCAGATGTTTCTTTCCCTTTTCCACGTTGTTTTCTCCTTCTTCCACGTGGTTTTTCCCTGCTCCAGGTTTATTTTCCTTCCATCTCCAGGATCTTCTCCCTCTTCCAGGTTTCTTTTCCTCCCTACACCCATTTTTTTCCCATCTCCAGCTTTTTTTCCCCCTTCTCCATAATTTTTTATCCCCTCTTCCAATTTTTTCTACCCCCGCTCCAGCTTTTTTTCCCTTTTCCATCTTTTTTCTTCCCCTTTTCCAGGGCTTTTCTTTCCCTGCTCCAGGTTATTTTTCCCCTTCTCCCTTCCAACCCTCCCCACATTCCCTAAAACRCCCAGGATTGCAGAAAAACCCCCAATTTTCGATAACTCCATCAAAAATCACGGAATAACCGCGCCCTTGATGAGCCGGAGACGCCGGCTTTGATCTCCGAGCTTGGAATCCTGGAATTCCTGGAATTCTCAGAGACCCCAGGACTCAGTGTGTGTGTGTGGGGGGGGTCTTGGCAGCCTCAAAACCCCTCAAAATCCCAAGTTTGGCCTAAAAGGGGCAAATCCCGGGTGCCGGGGCGGTGGATCCCGGTGGATCCCAGCAGATCCCAGCGGATCCCGGCACATTCCCGAGGCGGGGCCTCACCCTCGGCGCCGATGGAGACGAGTTTGACGCCTTTGCTGGCGATGAAGTCCAGGGCCTTGTTGACGTTGTTGATCTTGTGCACCCTCATCTTGCCCCGCTCCGGCTTCGGGAGCCGCTCCCCTGCAACGGGATCGGGTCGGGGTTAAAGGGTTTGGGTCAGGGTTAAAGGGTTTGGGTCAGGGTTAAAGGGTTTGGGTCAGGATTAAAGGGTTCGGGTCAGGGTTAAAGGGTTTGGGTCAGGATTAAAGGGTTCGGGTCAGGGTTAAAGGGTTTGGGTCAGGGTTAAAGGGTTTGGGTCAGGGTTAAAGGGTTTGGGTCAGGGTTAAAAGATTTTGGGTTGGAGTTAAAGTGTTTGGGTCAGGGTTAAAGATTTTGGGGCAAGGCTCATTGCTTTTAGTCAAGCCTTGAGATTTTAGGTCAAGGTTACAGGTTTTGGGTCAAGCTTAAACGTTTCTGGGTTAAGTTTAAATATTTTGGGCACAGTTTGGAGGGTTTTGGGCGCAGTTTGGAGGGTTTGAGTGCAGTTTAAGGATTTTGAGCACAGTTTGGAGGGTTTTGGGCACAGTTTGAAGGGTTTGAGTGCAGTTCAAGGAATTTGAACACAGTTCGGAGGGTTTTGGGCACAGTTTGGAGGGTTTTGGGCACAGTTTGAAGGGTTTGAGTGCAGTTCAAGGAATTTGAACACAGTTTGGAGGTTTTGGGCACAGTTTGGAGGGGTTTGAGCACAGTTTGGAGGGTTTTGGGCCCAGCCCGAGGGCTCCTGGCTCAGGCCTGACCTGAGATGACCTCGAGCAGCAGCATCAGCTTGAGCCCATCCCGGAAATCCTCGTCGATGTTCTCGATCTGCGTCCCGGCTTTCCGCAGGTGGGAATTGCACCAGGCCGTGAACGTCTGCGGGGCCGGCAAGGGCGGGATCAGGGCGGGATTTGGGGGGAGAAACGGGGAAATCGGGACCCTGAGGGCTCCTCATCCCAGCAGGAGTGATTCCATTTATCCCACTGGGAATGACCTCGAGCCTTTCATCCCACTGGGAATGACCCCACTGATCCCACTGGGAATGACCTGGAGTTATTGATCCCACTGGGAATGA
>RAHM01001013.1:14350-27107 GCA_003713295.1 Parotia lawesii | reverse complement strand
AATGTAATTTAAGTTAAAGTACTGAATTGGAAATTAAAATGTAATTCAGGATTTAAGTATTAAAAAAAATTAAATTTCGGTAAAAATATTAAAAATTAGGAGTAAAACTGAATTAAAATTTGAATTTCAGGACCCGACCATCTCGGCCAATGAGACGGATTACCCGGCCTTCGACCGYGGGGCGGAGCAGGACGTCTTCATCAAGTGGCCCGACAGCAATGACATCATCTACGCCAAGGTCAAAATCCCAATTATTTCACCCAAAATTATCCCAATAATCCTGTCATGATTGTTGATCTCACCCAAATTAACAAATTTTGTTGATAGAGTGGTTTGTGGCACACCGTGCTGTTTGCACTCGGTGCTTTGTCTGTTAATTTGATTATTTGAGGAAATTTAATCTTGTCTGATAAGGTAAAATGAAAACAAATGAGAAAATAAAATGTTGTACAAAAAAATAAGATTAGGTTAAAGAAATAAAAAGCTTTAAGAAAACTTTAAAAATAAATATAAAAAGTAAAAAAATCTTAAATTAAAAAAAATAAGTAAAGAAGGAAAAAGTTAAAATAAAGCTAGGATAAAAGAAGCATAAAATAGAAAAGATAAACAGTAAAAAACTCACAAAAAAGAAAGTAATAGTAAAATTATATAAAAAATATAAAATATGAACAATTTACAAAATGAAATAAGATTCGGATTAAATAAAGAAAAAATATAAAAATYGAACAATAAAAATTACAAAAATAAACAAAAAATTAAAATAAGATCAAGATTAAATAAGTCAAAAATATAAAAACTAAGCAGTAAAATGTAAGAATTGAAAAAATTAAATAATTTTAAACTCAAATAGAAATATAAAAAAATTAAACAATAAAATGTAAACAGTAAATTAAAAAAGAAGGTTAAGATAAGTAAAYAAAAATATAAAACCCCAACAAAATTAAAAAGGCTAAAATTTAAAATTAATACAATAATTCTCTTGGGATTTTGCTTTGGACACAGTCAAGGCTGTGGGTTTTAATGCAATTTATTACTAAAACTGGCAAAACCCCTGATTTTCTGAGTTAAGAAATGCCCAAACTGTCACCCCACAGCTCCAGATCCTCACACAGGATTTCTGGGACTCAAAGAATTTCCTGAATTAGTGAAATAAAATGTCAGCATTTCCTAACCTATGAAATCCAATTTCAGCATTTAAAAATTCTAAAATAATTAAAATTATTTTTAATGATAATAATAATGATAATAATAATTTCCTGAATTTCTGAAATTAAATTTCAGCAATTCCTAATTTGTGGAAATCAGCACATATCTCAGCATTTCATAATTTTATTAAAACGTCATTTTCTGCATTCCCTGAATTTCCGAAATAAAATTCCAGCATTTACTTATCTATTAAATCAAATTTCAGCATATCCTAATTTTTCTAAAATTCCATTTTCATCATTTCCTGAATTTCTGAAATCCAATTCCAGCATTTCACAATTTTTCTAAAAAACCTGTTTTTCTAATTTCCTGAACATCTGAAATAAAATTTCAGCATTTCCTAACTCCTGAAATCCAATTCCAGCATGTCCTATTTTTCCTAAAAACCCTTTTTCATCATTTCCTGGGCTCCTGAAATCTAATTTCAGCATTTCCAACTTTTCAAAAGACTGAATTTCACAATCCCCTGATTTTCCTAAAAGCCCGTTTCCATCACCTCCCAAACTTCTGAGACGAAATTCCAGCAAGCCCCGAATTCCAAAAAAACCAATTTTGGAAAACCSCAGATACTTTTCCCATAAAAAATTTAACAAACAACCCCCAATCCTTAAAGACAGCAAACACYGCTCAAAATTATTCAAATTAAACAAAAAACCAAAATACTTTCACCATTCCTGGGCGCCGTTTAAGGGAATCTGGGTGGATTTTTCCCCCTTTTCCTGCAGGATTGGGATCCCGATCCGAGGGTTTGAGCTTCAAGACCGTTTGCACGGAGGGGCGGCAGCAGCTCCCGGACGGGTCCCCGTGCGCCGCTGCGACGTCCACAACCTCTACGGGTGGGCGCAGACCGAGCCCACCTTCGGGTGAGTCCATTGCCYGCATTCATCCCTCTATTTCGACCTATTTTTCATTTTTCCGGCCTGAAATTCCTCAAAAATCAACACCCGTTTTCAATGTTCTCATACCAAAAAGTTCCACCTTTCTTTTGCCGGAAATCTTCTGTTTTCTCCCGTTTTTTCCTGCTGTCTGAATCCCTTCCGGTCTTTGTTGCTTAAACGTGAATAATTTCACTGATTTTGCCCCAAAACACCCCCCAAACATCCCGGTAACTCACAAGGACATTTCCAGACACTTGGATTCATTAATCAAAAGCAATTAGTTATTCAAAAGCAATGGACTAATTAAAAGGAGTTAATCAATCAAAAGCAATTATTAAATTAAATGGAATAAATCAATCATGAGCAGTCAATCAGTTAAAGGGGAACAATAAAAAATAAATTAATCAATTTAGCGCAATTAATCACAGGCAGTTATTTAGTTAATCAATCAAAAGCAATTAATCAATTAAAAAGAGTTAATCACAATCAATGAATCAGTTAAAGCGGATTAATTTAAAAAAGTAATTAATCAATTTAAAGCAATCAATCACATGCAGTTATTTCGTTAAAGGGAATTTATCAATCAAAAGCAATTAATCGATCAAAAAGAATTAATCACAATTAAGGAATCAGTTAAAGGGGATTAATTAAAAAAGGCAATTAATCAATTTAAAGCAATTGACCACAAGCAATTGATCAGCTAAAGGGGATTAATCAATCAAAACCAATCAATGAAAAGGAATGATTCAATCACAAGCAGTTAATGAGTTAAGGAGGATAAATCAATCAAGAGTAGTCAATCAATTAAAATCAATTAGTTAATAAAAAACAATTAACTAATCAAAAGGAATTAACCAATCAAAAGGAATTCATTAATTTAAAGGAATTAATCAATCACAAGCAGTTGATCAGTTAAAGAGGATTAATCATCCAAAAGCAATTAATCAATTAACAGGAATTAATCAAAAGCAGTTAATTGGTCAATGGGAGGCTGAAAGACTCAGAGCAATTCCCAAAAATTGGTGATTCTGCCCATTTTTGTGAGAATTCAGATTTTTATTGTGTTGATCTTTCTCCATGAAGGGCTCCTGGCCCAAATCCGGCCATTCCGAAGGGAAAATCATTAAAATCAACAAAATGGGTCAAAAATAGGACCTGGGAAAGTGGAAAAGGAGGTGGGGAATGGGAATGGGAATGGGAATGGGAATGGGCAAGGGAAATGGGAATGGGAAAGGGGAATGGGAATGGGCAAGGGAAACGGGAATGGGAATGGAAATAGAAAAGGAAATGGAAATGGAAATGGAAATGGAAATGGAAATGGAAATAGGACTGGGAATGGAAATCGGAATGGAAACGGAAATGGAAATGGAAATTTCCACTCCAAGACAAAAGATCAGCTGTGATACGACTCTTTTTAGACAAATCTGAGCCGATCGTTATTTAAAATAGAAATATATGCTAAAAAAATTCAAAATCTGATTTTTCCCTCACCCTGAGTTCCCAAATTCCGGACTTTTCCCCCCAGCATCCTGCGGAACATCACGGGGGAGCGCGGGATCGTCGTCACGCGCTCGACCTTCCCCCGCAGCGGGCAGTGGGCGGGGCACTGGCTGGGGCACAGCACGGCCGCCTGGAACCAGCTGGACAAATCCATCATTGGTGAGCACCGAAAATCCCGGTTTTGGACCCAAAATTCAGTATTTCTCGTTTTTGTCCCCAAAAAACATATTTTTGAGCCAAAATTCCGTAATTCTTCTCATTTTCTTATATAATAATCAATTTTTGGAGCCAAAATTCCATATATCTTGATTTCCTTCCTAATAAACATATTTTGAAGCCAAAATTCCATATTCCTTGGTTTCCTTCCTAATAATCAATTTTTTGAGCCGAAAGTCTGTATTTTTTTGTTTCCTTCCTAATAATCACCTTTTGCAAACCAAAATTCCGTGTTCCTTCTTGTTTTCCTATGTAATAATCGCATTTTCCTTCTCGGGTTCAATTTTCCTTCATTGTTCTCTTCTAATTATCCCATTTTTCATCCCGAAAAGAACCAAACTCAGTGAAGTTTCCACTCAAATAATCACATTTCCTAGAGCCAGAATTCCATGTTCTTTCTTCGTTTTTTTCCTAATAATCTCATTTTTTAAGCAAAAATTCCGTATTTCTTCTCATTTTCCTATATCATATTATTTTTGGAGCCAAAATTCCGTCTTTCTTCTTATTTTTCCTACATAAGAATCACACTTTTGAGCCAGAAGTCCACATTTCTTCTTGGTTTCTGTTCTAATTACTGTACTTTTTTAGTCAAAATTTCATATATTTTTTGTATCACTTCAAATAATCACATTTTTGGAACCAAAATTCTATACTTCTTGATTTCCTGCAAAATAATCATAGTTTGGAGCCAAAATTCCATGTTCTTTCTTGGTTTTTGCCCTAAGAATTGTATTTTTTGGAGTAAAATTCCATATTCCTTCCTGGTTTTCTCCCTAAAAATCACCTTTTTGAGCCAAAATTCTGTGTTTCTTTGTTTCCTTCCTAATAATCACATTTTTTCAAACCAGAAGTCCATATTTCTTCTTGATTTCCCCTCTAACAATCACATTTTTTAAAGCCAGAATTCCACGTTCCTTTTTGGCTTCCTTCCAAATAATCACATTTTTCGGGCCAAAATTCCATAATTCTTCTCAGTTTCTTGTATAATAATCACATTTTTGAGATGAAAATTCATATTCTTCTTGTTTTCCTATATAATAATCAAATTTTTGAGCCAAAATTCCGTAATTCTTCTCATTTTCCTACATTAGAATCACATTTTTTGAGCTACAATTCCATGTTTATTTCTTGGTTTCCTTTCTAATAATCACATTTTCTGTCCCTAAACTCCATATTTCTTCTTGGTTTCTGCTCTAACAATCATTTTTTCTTGAGCCAGAATTCCATAGTTCTTCGTTCCCTCCCTACTAATCACAATTTTTGAGCCAAAATTCCATAATCCTTGATTTCCACTCTAATAATCACATTTTTGGAGCCAAATTTCCATATTTATTTTCTGTTTGTTACATAATAATCATATTTTTGAGCCAAAATTCCATATTTCTTCTTTGTTTCCTTCACAATAATAATATTTTTAAATCAAAATTCTGTAATTCATCTTAGATTTCCTTCCTAAAAATCACAATTTTTGAGCCACTTTTCCGTGTTCTTTCTTGGTTTCTTTCCAAATTATCACTTTTTTGGGGGTAAAATTCCATGTTCCTCCATGATTTCTTTCCTAATAGTCACTTTTCCGAGACGGAATTCTGTATTTCTTGGAGTTCCGTATTCCTCCCTAGTAATTACCTTTTTTGACCCCAAATTCCACACGTCTTGGTTTCCTTCCAAGTAATCACATTTTATCAGCCAAAATTCCATATTCCTTCTCAATTTCCTTCCAACTAATCACAATTTTTAACCCAAATTCCTTATTCTTTTGTTTCCTTCCTAAAAATCACCTTTTTCGAACTAAAATTCTGTATTTCTTGGTTTCCCTCCTCATAGTCCCATTTTTGAGCCCAAATTCAGTTTTCCTTCTTGGTTTCCTTCCAATTATCCCATTTTTCATCCCAAAATGAGCCAAACTCAGTAGAGTTTCCACTCTAATAATCAATTTTTTTTAGCCAAAATTCCATATTTCTTCCCGGTTTCCTACACCATAATAATAATAATATTTCTTCTTGTTTTCATACATAATACTAATATTTCTGAGCCAAAATTCTGTATTTCTTGGTTTCCTCCCTAATAATCACATTTTTGATCCCAAATTCGATTTTCCTTCTTGATTCCCTTCCAATTATCCCATTTCTCAATCCCAAGATGATCCAAACTCAGCCAAGCCATAGAGAATTCTGGCCAATCCTGTGGCTGAATTTTTGACCGATTCCGACAATTCCCAAATTAATTTGCAGGAATGATGGAGTTCAGCCTCTTCGGGATCTCCTACGTAAGTCCCTGCTCATTCCTGACATTCCCGTTCTCCTGATTAACCAAAATTGTGGATTTTGGCCACGGCCTGCTGGGATTTTGTTCCGTTTCCAGAGCGGGGCCGATATTTGCGGGTTTTTCGGGGAGCCCACGTACGAACTCTGCGCCCGCTGGATGGAGCTCGGGGCTTTCTACCCCTATTCCCGCAACCACAACGGGAATAGAGCCAAGGTGGGCAAATTCCAGCTTGATTTTTCGTAAAAGTGGCTATTTCCCATATTTTTCCCTGTATTCCCCCCATATTTCCCCCATATTTCTCGTATTTCCTCTGTACTTCCCATATTTCCCCCACATTTCCCGTACTTTCCCTAAGTTTTCACAGTAGTTCCTGTATTTTCCCTGTATTTCCCATATTTTCCCCACATTTTCCCTATATTTTTCATATTTTCCCTATATTTCCATTATTTTCCCTGTATTTCCCATATTTTCGCCATATTTCCTATATTTCTCCCATATTTTCCCTATATTTCCCACATTTCCCATATTTTCCCCATATTTCCCATTTTTCCCCATCTTTTCCCCATATTCCCCTATTTTCCCCGTGTTTCCCTTATTTTGCCCATATTTTCCTTATTTTACTTCCCCCTGTATTTCCCTGTATTTCCCATCTTTTCCACATATTTCCCTTATTTTGCCCATATTTTCCCTAATTTCCCCATATTTTCATCATATTTCCTCTATCTACCCCAAATTTTTCCCTATATTTCCCATATCTCCCCCAAATTTCCCCCGTATTTCCCATATTTTCCCCTGTATTTCCCAAATTTTCCCACATTTCCTGTATTTCCCCCGTATTTCCCAAATTTTCTCACATTTCCTGTATTTCCCCCGTATTTCCCATATTTTCCCAAAACTTCCCCTATATTTCCCCTATTTTCCCCATATTCCCCATACTTTCCCCGTATTTTCCTTATTTTGCCCATATTTTCCCTTTATCTCCCACTGTATTTCCCACATTTCCCCTCATATTTTCCCCGTATTTCCCATATTTTCCCCATATCTTCCCCACATTTCCCCTAACTTTTCCCAGTAGTTCCTATATTTTCCCCATATTTCCAGTATTTCCCCCCATATTTTCCCTATATTCTTCATATTTTCCCCGTATTTCCAGTATTTTCCCCATATTTCCCACATTTCCCCACATTTCCTATATTTTCCCCATATTTCCCATGCTTTCCCAGAATTTCCCCATATTTCCCTTATTTTCCCCACCTTTTCCCCATATTCCTCATATTTTCCCCGTATTTTCCCCGTATTTTCCCATATTTTCCCTATATTTTTAATATTTTTCCCATATTTCCAATATTTCCCCCGTATTTCCTGTATTTTCGCCATATTTCCCTATTTCCCCATATTTCCTATATTTTCCCCCATATTTTCCCTGTATTTCCCACATTTCCCCACATTTCCTGTATTTCCCCCATATTTCCCGTATTTTCCCCATATCTTCATCATATTTCTCATATCTATCCCTAATTTTTCCCTATATTTCCCGTATTTCCCCCAAATTTCCCCCATATTTCCCACATTTTCCCTGTATTTTCCACATTTTCCTCATGTTTTCCCCAAAATTCCCATATTTTCCCCATATTTTCTGAGTAGTTCCTGTATTTTCCCCGTATTTCTCCATAATTCCCACATTTTCTCTGTATTTTCCCAAAATTTCCCCTGTATTTTCCCCGTATTTCCCATATTCAAATTCGCCACTTTTCACCCTGTGACCCAAAACCTCCGTTTTTCACTCTGTGACCCAAAATTGCCGTTTTTCACCCCATGATCCCCAATCGCCGCTTTTCACCTTGTGACCCAAAATTGCCATTTTTTCCCCTATGATCCAAAATCTCCATTTTTCACTCCATGACTCAAAATAACCGTTTTTCGCCCTGCGACTCAAAATCTCCACTTTTCACCCCATGACCCAAAATCTCCTTTTGTCACTCCATGACCCAAAATCTCCATTTTCCTCCCAGTAAACCAAAATCCCCATTTTTCACCCCATAACCAAAAATCATCGTTTTTCACCCCATAACCCAAAATCTCCATTTTCCACCACATAACCCAAAATGTCTGTTTTTAGCCCCATGACCCAAAATCACCATTTTCCCCCATAACCCAAAATCACCTTTTCCCCCCGTAACCCAAAATCATCATTTTTCACCCGATGACTGAAAATCGCCATTTTGCACCCCATAACCCAAAATCACTGTTTTTCACCCCATGATCCGAAATCATAATTTTCACTCCATGACCCAAAATTTCCATTATTCACCTCATGACCCAAAAATCTCAATTTTCCACCCAGTAACCTGAAATCACTGTTTTTCACCCCATGGCCCAAAATTTCCATTTTTCACCCCATGACTCAAAATCTCCATTTTCCTCCCAGTATCCCGAAATCGTAGTTTTTTACCCCATGACCCAAAATCTCCATTTTGCACCCCATAACCCAAAATCTCTGTTTTTAGCCCCATAACCCAAAATCACCGTTTCCCCCATAACCCAAAATCCCCATTTCCCACCCAATGACTGAAAATCGCCATTTTGCACCCCATAACCCAAAATATCTGTTTTAAGCCCCATAACCCAAAAATCTCCATTTCCCCCCATAACCCAAAATCACCATTTCCGCCCCCCATAACCCAAAATCACCTTTTCCCCCCATAACCCAAAATCATCATTTTTCACCCAATGACTGAAAATCGCCATTTTGCACCCTATAACCCAAAATCACTGTTTTTCACCCCATGATCTGAAATCATCTTTTTCACCCCATGACCCAAAATCACCAATTTCCCCCCATAACCCAAAATCTCCATTTTCCTCCCAGTAACCTGAAATCGTCGTTTTTCACCCCATAACCCAAAATCACCTTTTCCCCCCATAACCCAAAATCTCTGTTTTTAGCCCCATAACCCAAAATCACCATTTTCCCCCCATAACCCAAAATCATCATTTTTCACCCAATGACTGAAAATTGCCATTTTCCCTCCATAACCCAAAATCACCATTTTTCACCCAATGACTGAAAATCACCACTTTGCACCCCGTAACCCAAAATCACTGTTTTTCACCCCACAACCCAAAATCCCCGTTTTTCGCCCCATGACCCAAAATCTCCTTTTTTCACCCCGTTTCAGCGCCAGGACCCCGTGGCCTGGAATTCCACGTTCGAGGATCTCTCCCGGGCCGTGCTCGGGGTCCGGTACCGGCTCCTGCCCCACCTGCACTCGCTGATGCTCGGCCCCTCCTGCACGAGTGAGTTTGCCCAAAATCGCCCTTTTTAAACCCAAAATCCATGGGGTTCCCAAATCTGCCAAAAAACACAGAATGGACTCAAAAAAATTAATGCATATAGTGGTTTTTTTAATGTTATAAATTTTTTTTAGGTATAAATAGATGTAAAAAAATATATAAATGTATTTGTGCTTCAAGAGTGTTTTTGTGTTTGTTATATATAAAATAAAAAGATATAAAAGTAGATATTAAATATATAAAATATATTGTATATATAAAATCTATACAATATATAAGATATATTAAAAATATAAAATATATAAAATGTAAGTATAAAAATGAAATATGCATATAAAATACATATAAGGATGAAATGTATATTAAAAAATCAGAATTAAAATAATAAAAAATAAAAATAAACACAAACCAAAGAAAAAATAGAATAATACAAATAAAAATGGTGAAATATACAAATAAAAATGGTGAAATATATAAATATGATATAAATATATAGTATAAAATAATATATAATATAGTAATTTTTAATGTTTGTATATATTATACATTTTTTATTATACATATTTATTATATTTTTATATATATGTATTTGTATATTTACTATATATATATGTACATTCATATATCTATACTTGGAAAATATTTATGTGTTTGTTAAAAAATCTGAAATAAAATGCAGTAATATATAATTTATGCATGTAATAATACGTATTACAGTAATATTTATTATTTGTAAGCATATTTTGTAAACATACAAAATAATAGTAAATTATAAATACAATAAAAATAATGTGAAATACATGTAAAAAATGAAAAAATCAAAAAAAAGTAAAATACAAAAAAATGTAAAACAATGTTACATATGTAAAATACAATATATAGCTATATAAATTATCATATATCATATATCATATAGAAATATATTATTTTACTGTAATAATATTGTAATATAATAACATATAGTAAATGTAGTTACATATACAGTTATAGATAATGATATATAATATATATTAATCTGTAATATATTATGTATAATAACACATTAAAATATACAGTATTTGGTAATAAATATACTCAAAATAATAGAAAAAAAGTTTATTTATAAAAATAAATAAAGTTATTTATAAAAAATAACTTTAAATAAAATAAAGTTTATTTATAAAAATAACTGAAATATTTAAATAGCAAGTGGCAACAACATATTTTAGCTTATATTAAAAGGCAAAGTGCATTTAATAATTATTCTCGACGATATGAATTGGACAATTTTCCCAAAATCTTCTGTTTTCTCCACAGGTTCGTGGAGGACGGAACCACGTGGGACATTTACAGGCAGTTCATGTGGGGGGCGGGGCTGCTCATCAGCCCCGTCCTGGAGCGGGTGAGGAAATCACGGGAAAATGGGGGAAAACGATGGAAATCCCAAAAAATGACCCAAACACCCAAAAGTTGGGAATTCGGCGTGAACAGCCCCAAAATGTCTCATTCCAGGGCGTCTGCCTGACGCTCGCTGCTCCGGCTTCCACACCGTGAGTTCCCCAAAATCCCGTTTTTCCCAATAAGGAAATCGAACTGGAATTTGGATAATTGATGTTTTTGTTGATATTTGTGTGAAAAACTTAATTATTAATGTTTAATTGAGGGAATTTTCCCCCAAAATGTGGAGCTGGGGGAGGGGGTTTTACCTGCCCTGTATAGGAGGGGATGATAGTGGTGGAAAAAAAATTACCTTGTAAATTTATTTTATTTTATTTTATTTTATTTTATTTTATTTTATTTTATTTTATTTTATTTTATTTTATTTTATTTTTTTAATTTAATTTAATTTAATTTAATTTAATTTAATTTGATCTTCTTTTAACTAAATTTTAAAATTTAGTTTAATTTAATTTTATTCATTCTTTTATATTTCATTTTTTTCTATTATATCTCCTTTTAAAAGTTTATTTTTAGTGTATTTATCTGATTTAATTTTATTTCTCCAATTGAATGTTTTTATTTCATTTATTTTATTAATTTCATTTTATCTCACCTTATTTTATCCTTAATTTTATTTATTTTGTGCTTTTTATTTTGTCTCACTTTGCTTTATTTTATCTCWTTTCATAGATATGTAAAATATTTTTTATTATTATTTATTATTTTAAAATATGTATGTTATATAAGAATAAATTAAAATTTATACTATACACRTTTTGAAAAACAACCCAAGAGAACTGAAATATTTTTTAAAATTTAAAAATTTTATTCAATTCAACAAATCCAAGCAATTCCATCGATAAAATAAATCCAGTAAGTTTAAAAATTCAATAGCATCCAGTAAAACCTAATAAAATTCAACAAAATTCAATAMATTTTTAAAAATTTTCAACTTCAATAAATGTTAAAAGCCCAATAAAATTCAATAATTTAAAAAAAATCTAGAAACCTAAATAAACTTCAAAACTGTTAACAAAATTCAATATATTGAAAAAATAAACAACCAGCAACTTAAAAAAATTCAATACATTGAAAAKGTATTAAAAAAAATTAATTTTAAAAATGCAATAAAATTCAATAAATTTAAGAAAGTGCAAAACCTAATAAATYTTTTAACTGGAACAAAAGTTTTAAAAAATATAAGAAATCAATAAAATTACATAATTTCAAATCAACAAAATTTTAAAAAATCAAAATAAATAACTTTAAAGAAATTAAATTATGACACTCATATTGGGGACTTTTTTTGTAAACTTTTTTGCTGAATTTTTATAAATTTCTGTAGGTTATTGTAAATTCCTGTTGGTTATMGTAAAATTTTGTCAATTTCTGTCAATTTTTGTCAGTTTTTAGTATTTTTTKTCAGCTTTTAGTAGATTTTTGTAAATTTTTGCAGTTTTCTGGCAATTTTTGTAAATTTATGCTATTGTAAATTTTTGTCAGATTTTAGTAAATTTTTGTAATTTTGTGGGGTTTTTGGCAAGTTTTTTAAACTTACCAAATGTTTTCGGTAATAATTCTTTTTAATCTTTTTTGTGAACTCTTCGAAAATTTTGCAGATTTTCGTAATTTTTTGTAATTTCGCCAAATTTTTTTCTGTAAAATTCGGTGAATATTTGTGAATTTAACCCTTTTTTTTTTTTCCTGACGTTCCTCAGGGTGAGGAGGTCGGATTCCGGCGCCAATTCCGGAACTTTCCGGCGCCCCTGGGCCACATCAACGTCCACGCCCTCCCCCGGCAGCTCCCGGCCAACAACGCCTGGGTCAGGTGAGCGGGACACGCCCAGAGCCGCGAAAACCCGGGGAAATTTCACTGGTTTTGGGGTATTTCGGTTGATAAAGACAAATAATGTGAATTTGGATGTATTTTATAATATTATTGTATATAATAATATATATTATATATTATATATTATATA
>RAHM01001013.1:0-10300 GCA_003713295.1 Parotia lawesii | reverse complement strand
TAATTGAATTAATATAAGTTTTAAATTTTAATTAAACTGACTTTATTTGCCATATACAAAGGTATATTCATTTATATTTTATTTTTATATTTTATTTTTATATTTTATGTAAATCTTTTTAAAGCGCTCTCAAACACTTGTTCCTAACAAATATTTATATAATATATATAATATGTAGAATTTTTTTAATATAATATAGAGTATACTTACTTCATAATATTTAGTATATTTATTTTATGTATTTTATGTATTTTATGTATTTTGTGTATTTTGTGTATTTTATGTATTTTATATAATTTACAGATATTATAGTTATATATTAGATAATGCACCTTATATAGTACTTTTATATATATTTACAATTATAAATATACTATATATATATTTGTATATTATTTATACATAAAACAAATTATATGTAAGCACATATAAAGGTATTTATTTATATTTTAGCTATCATATACAAAACTATGTTTATATTTATTGCATGCAATATTACATAATATATAAAAATCCTATCATCAATTATATTTTATATAATATATTTAATTATATATTATTTAATATATATTTTTCTTTGCATACATATAATACTATCTATAACGATTTTATATTAGATGAAATCTAAATATTAAATATATGAATATAAAATATATAAATATATGAATATAAAATACATATTTATATAAATATATATATAAAAATATATATAGAAATATAGAAATACAGAAATATAGAAATATAGAAATACAGAAATACATGAGTACATAAATAAAGAAATACATAAACACAGAACTGTGAGTGTACAAGTTTTAGAAACAGAAATAAATATATAAAAATACATTATATCCATACTCATATACAAACTCATAAAATACAAACTCATATATTTTTATCCGCTGCAAATAAACTCCGCAAATCCAATCCAAATTCAAAAATTAATTCCAAACCGAAATCCAAACCCTTTTCCCTAAATCCTGCTAAAATTCCAGCATCAACATAAGAAATCCTCCGCAATTTCCTCCMGGCCCCGGATCTTTTTCCCTCTCTTTTTGTTGTTTTTCCCCCATTTTCCCCCAGGGAACCCCAAATTCCCTGGATTTCGGTCCCCAATCCCGAATATTTTGATTTTCCAGCCGCCGGAACCCGCTGCTCCTGACGGTGGCTCTGGACGACGCCCACGAGGCCTCCGGGAGCCTCGACGGCGTGGGCATCGGTCAGCCTCATTTGCATAATTAATTAATTCACCAATTAATCAACTCGGGGCCTGCTGGCACAAATTTCCTCTCTTTTTCAGTCGTTAGTTTGAATTTTGGGGGGTTTTGGTCGTTTTGTGACGCGACAAAGCCGAATAAAAATATGGAGTGAAGGGGCTGAGATTCGTTAATGAAGATAAAATGGAAATTAAGTGAAATTAGGGGAAATAAAATTACCTGTTAATGGTTAAACTAAAGTTCATTAATTGAAGTCGCTAAATTTAAATTAACAAAAGCTTCTTGCAGTAGAATGATTAAACTTCACTAAATTAATGGAAATGTAGATGAAATTCATAACATTTTACAGCAAAATTATGGAATATTTTATTTTTATTTATTTATTATTTGATTTTGTTATTTATTTTCTTTTTCTTGTGTATTTTTTYTATTTATTGTTATTTTCTTACAATTATTTTATTCTTAGCGTATTATGTTTATTACATTAGTAATTTATTCTTTACTTCTGTATTTATTTTATTATTGATTGCTATTTTTGTTTTATTTTATTAATTTTCATTTCAATTTTTGTTTTTATTTTATTGATTTTAATTTTTTTAAATTTATATTTATTTAGTTTTATTGGGTGTTTTGAATTTATTTTGATTTTATTCTTCATTTTTATTTTCTTTTTTTCTTTATCTTACCCATTTTCCTTTTTACTTATTTTAAATTAATTTATAATTATTTTTATGGTATTAACTTCTATTTTATTTTTTATTTTAATTTTAATTTTGATTTTATTCTTTATTCTTTATTTTATCATTATTTTTATTTTTTATTTTGATTTTATCTTTTTTAATTTTTGCTTTCTTTTTAAATTTAAATTTTACTTTGAATTTTTACTCTATTTTTCAGTTTAATCTTCACTTTCATTCTTAATTCTTTCTTTTATCTGTATTTATTTTTTATTCTATTTTTAATTTTTTAACTCTATTTTTTGATTTTTATTTTCCATTTTAAATTTTATTTTTATTAGTCTTGATTCCATAACCTTTATTTTACCTTGATTTGGATTGTGATTTTGATTTTTTAATTTTTAAAAATATTTTTAAACTTTTATTTTGTAATTTAATTTTAATTTTAATTTTAATTTTAATTTATTTCTCTGTTCTCTCCAGACACCTTCGAGAAGGACGAGTACCTGATGACATCGTTCACCGCCCGCTCCGTGAGTCCCAAACCCAACTTTTAACCAAAATTGTCCTTTTCAACCTCTTTTTTTCCCCCTTTTCCTTTTGTTCTAATCCTTTTCATTCTCTTTTAGTCCTTTAAAAATATTTTTAAAATAATTTTAGCCCACTTTTAATAGTTTTTTTTCTCCTTTCAATCCCATTTTAGTCTTTTTCATTGTTTTTTAGTGCCTTACAACCTGTTTTGGCCCTTTTTCATCCCATTTTAGCCCTTTTTCGTCCCGTTTCAGTAATTTTTCATCCGGTTTTAGTCACTTTTAAAATCTTTTTGATCCTTTTCAGTCTATTCTAATAATTTTAAACCCAGTTTAGTCCTTTTTTGATCCTGCTTTAGTAATTTTAACCCACTTTTAATCATTTTTCCTCCTGTTTCAATCGTTTTAATCCCATTTTAGTCTTTTTCATCATTTTTTAGTCCCTTAAAACATCTTTTGGCCCCTTTTTTTGTCCTGGTTTAGTCCTTTTTCATCTCGTTTTAGTCCATTTTGTTCTATTTGAACGTTTTAATCCAATTTTAGCCATTTCCCATCCTGTTTTAGTCATGTTTTTATCCTGTTTTAATCCTCTTTTAGTCCTTTTTCATCTGCTTTTTGTCTTTTTTTGAACCTGTTTTAGTAATTTTAACCCACTTTTGATCATTTTCCTCCCATTTTAATCCCATTTTAATCTCATTTTAGTCTTTTTCATTGTCTTTTAGTCCCCTAAAACCTCTTTTGGCCCTTTTTCATCCCATTTTAGTCCTTTTAGTGATGGTTTAGTAATTTTGCATCCAGTTTTAGTCCTTTTTCATCCAGTTTTAGTCCATTTCATCCTGGTTTTGTCCTTTTTTTATCCAATTTCAGTAATTTTTCATCCAGTTTCTGTAATTTTTTATCCTGTTGAAGTCCTATTCATCCTGTTTTAATATTTTTTTTCCGGTTTCTCCTTTTTCTTTCTGTTCTAATCCTTCTTCTAATTAATTTTTAATTATTTTTTAACTCCATTTAGGTCCTTTTTCACCCCATTTTAGTAATTTTTCCTCCTGTTTTTGTCCTTTTAATCCAGTTTTCACCCATTTCATCCCATTTTAGTCCTCTCAAACCCTGTTTTGGTCTTTTTAAAATCCCTTTTAATCCCATTTTCATCCTTTTAATCTCCGTTTTAATCCTTTTAATACGGTTATAATTATTTTTAAGCCTATTATAAATCCTTATTTCAAAGACCCTTTAATCCTGTTTTTTTCCTTTTCCATCATTTTTTTTCCTGTTTTCATCCTTTTAAATCCTTTTTACACCGTTTTAATTATTTCAACCCAGACTAAAACGTCTTTAATCCTCTTCTCATCCCTCCTAATACAATTTTAAACCTTTTAAATCCCATTTAAATCCCTTTAATCCTGTTTTAATCCCCTTTTAATCCTTTTTTTAAACCTTTTCAATCCCTTTTTTACGCTGCAAAATTCCCACCAGACCGGAATTTTTTTAGTATTTTCAGCATTTTTTTACTGTTATCCAACACCTTTGTTTTTTGCAGCCGGAATTCCRCGGGAAAAGGTGGAAAACTCTCGGAATTTTGGGGGAATGAGTAAAAACCACAAAGAATTTGTTGATTTTAAGAAAGGCGGGGGGGTGGGAAATCACAACCCTCAAACGGGTGGAAAAGAAGGGGAATTCTGAGCATTTTGGGCAAATCCCTGATTTTTTTCTCTGCCCCCAGAACGTTCTGGAGCTGCGGGTGCTGCACGGGGGCTACGCGGACCCAAATTCCCTGAAATTCACGGAAATCAAGGTGCTGGGGGCGCGTCCGGGAGGTGACGGTGACGCGGGAYGGGCAGGAGGTCCCCTCCCCTCACGCGGGGGCCCACGACGCCCAAAACCAGGTGAATTCTGGGGGTTTTGGGGAATTTCAGGCTCTGGTCAGGTTTCTAAAATATGGGAAATTTGTGGGGTGAAAAAACGGTGTGGGAGGAGCCCAAACGTGGGCGGTTTGGCCAAAATTTCCTTTTTCCTCGAAAATGAATGGGAATTAACGAGTGGAAAGTTGATTTATGTCAGTGTATGGATCAAAAATAGTTGTTATGATGCAATGTGATAAATAATGTATAGTGAAATATCAAAAATTGTTATTATAGATAATGTCAAAAAACAGCTAAAAAGAGTTAATATAAATGTAATTAATTATAAAATTATTAAAATTATGTCTTAAAGATACAATATATTAAATATTACATTTAAATTATTGTATATTAAAATTATAATTAATTATAAAATACACATAAATATATATGTAATATAGATAAAGAACATAATATATACTATACAATACATTATATATACTACATGTGTATAAAATCTATAAAATATATTACATGCGTATAAAATCTATAAAATATAATATCTAATATAGATGTAATTATATATAATTATAATAAATGTAGAATATACAATATATTATATATAATTATAATATACAATATATTACATGTTACATATATTATATTACACATAATATATAACAAAATACATAATATATAATATATATAATACATAATATATAATATTATATATGTAATTATATGTAATTATAATCTATAATTATATATAATACATATTCATCCATAAAATAAATAGCAATATCTTAAATGTGACATTTATTATATTACTATAAAAAAATACATATATAATGGAAAATTACTTTATATAAAATATATAATGAGATATACCATATATATGATACAACACATATTATATAATATACAATATATAATGCATTTAATATGTATTATATGCATGATATATGTTATATGCATATGAAATATGCATATATAAACATATAAAATATTTTATTATATGAATACACGATTATATTTTATATGTACTCATAGAATAAATATTGTATATTAATACATATAATAGATGTTATATAATCTGATCTATATGTATAAAATATGTATAGATTGTMGAAAAGGATGCATAAAATATATATTAATAGATATGAATATGAAATGCATAATTAATATATATTATTATGCATTAGTACATAGAACAATATGTAATAATATATAACTTTATATAAACACATATATAGTATATAATGTTATACAATTGAAATATGTCTATATAATATATAATGAKATATATATATAAATTATGCAAAAATATAAAAGGACATTAATAGATATAAAATAGATATAAATAGATATAAAATATACAATGTGATGAATAGCACTAAAAGATATACAAATTATATTAAAATCATATTATGGTATTGGAATTGCAATTGGGATTTACAGATTTATATGTATTTATTAAATATAGRTATAAAATTATATCAATAAGTTTTATACATCATTTATCAAATGTTATTTATAAGATATATGAATATCTGCAAAATCCACATAATGTGATATAAAGTGCTGTTTTCTATATTACATAATGATMTATAATATATTTTACATGATATATAAAATTATTATGTAGAGGAATAGAAATAAATGATGTAAAATCTACAGTAGCACAACAGAAGGTACCAAAACCTCCTGGAATTAGCCCAAAACCCCATAATTGAGGCAAAATCCTATGGGAACCCTCTGGAGTAGTTTTTTGCTTATTTTTTTTTTTTTTCCCAAAGGTGCTGAAAATCACACAACTGGAGCTGGAGCTGGGCCAGAACTACACCCTGAAATGGGCCTGAAACCCCCAAAAGTGGCGCTGCACTGGAAATTGGAACTTTCTCACCTCCATAAACTATTTCCCACTTTTTCTGCCTCTCTGGCTCCTTGAAATAACTTTAAATATCTCACAAAAAAGTCCTTTTTCATAATTTAATTCAGTGATAATTTATTCCACCCTAATTTATTCAGGAAGTCACTGTTCTGCTGTCGTTAYGTGGAATTTGCCCATTTTTAATAATTTTGGCTCTTCCCTACAACTCCGTATTTGGAACTGCGGATTTCCACGGGAAACGAGGACATTTGGTGATTTTTGCACAACAAAAAGGGAGGAATTCAGTAAATTTGACGCAAATATCGGCGTGAACGGCAGGAAAAAAGGGGTGAGAAACCCACCCCAAATTCCTCTTGGGGCCTCATTTCTGCGTCGCGAGGGCGGAGAAGGATTTAATTGCAGTGTTAATCAGCCTTTTTGTTATTATTTATTTCTTTTAATTAATTCCTATTAAAATGTGTAATTCCAGCCCACCCCAAAATGTTGTATTTTGAGTTAGGGTGATCAAAAGAGGAGGTGTCCCTAAGGGATCCCTAAATGGGGGAGAGGGGAAGAAACGGAGGAGGGAGTGAGGGATTGACCCCATGGAGAGGACCTGGAGCAGTTCCTGACCCCATGAAAGAACCAGAGCACTTCCTGACCCCATGGAAGGACCTGGAGCAGTTCCTGATGCCATAGAAAGGACCTGGAGCAGTTCCTGAGGTTTTGACCCCATGGAAGGACCTGGAGCAGTTCCTGATCCCATGGAAGGACCCAGAGCAGTTCCTGACCCCATGGAAGGACCTGGAGCACTTCCTGACCCCATGGAAAGGATCTGGAGCAGTTCCTGACCCCATGGAAGGACCTGGAGCAGTTCTTGACCCCATGGAAAGGACCTGGAGTAGTTCCTGAGGGATTGACCCCATGGAAAGGACCTGGAGTAGTTCCTGAGGGATTGACCCCATGGAAAGGACCTGGAGCAGTTCTTGACCCCATGGAAAGGACCTGGAGCAGTTCCTGACCCCATGGAAGGACCTGGAGCACTTCCTGACCCCATGGAAAGGATCTGGAGCAGTTCCTGACCCCATGGAAAGGACCTGGAGCAGTTCCTGAGGTTTTGACCCCATGGAAAGGACCTGGAGCAGTTCCTGACCCCATGGAAAGGACCTGGAGCAATTCCTGAGGTTTTGACCCCATGGAAAGGACCTGGAGCAGTTCCTGACCCCATGGAAGGGACCTGGAGTAGTTCCTGAGGTTTTGACCCCATGGAAAGGACCTGGAGTATTTCCTGTCCCCACGGGAAGGCTCTGGAGCAGTTTCTGACCCAATGGAAAGGATCTAGAGCAGTTCCTGAGGTTTTGACCCCATGGAAGGACCTGGAGCAGTTCCTGACCCCATGGAAAGGACCTGGAGCAGTTCCTGAGGGATTGACGCCATGGAAAGGACCTGGAGCAGTTCCTGACCCCATGGAAAGGACCTGGAGCAGTTCCTGACCCCATGGAGAGCTCCTGGAGCAGCTCCTGGAAGAAGAACCCCAGAGAAAGGGCATCCTCTCCCCGAGGAGGAGCCGGTGTCAGAAACGAACCCCCTGTTCCCAAACACGGACACAGAGCTCTGCTGAAGGGGTTTATTGATCATTGCAGGGAAATTCCCAGGGCTCCCAGGGGATCAGGGGGGACCTCCAGAGGTGACGATCTCCTCATGCCGCTGGAGGGGGACAGCATACAGGTGCCACCACCAGTTCCAATCCTAAAATCCAGAGCCCAAAACGTGACTCCCCCCCGTGTCCACTGGGACAGGAGAGGGGCCCTGTCCCCACCCCTGTCTGGCAGGAGAAGGGAATTGGGGCCCCGGATGGAGCCAGGACAGGACTTGGCTCCTCAGATCCATGTGTTTCCCGGACCCCTTAACCCCCAACAATGCCCCAAACCCTCCCAGAGCCCCTCCCAGCCCCCCACAGTGACCCTGGGGGTCCCCAGAGCCCCCCGAGTGCAAGGAACGGCTTGGGGACAGCTCTGTCCAGTGCCCCCAGGACAGAGATCAGGGACAGCCCCCTCCCTGTCCCTCTGCTGTCCCCCAGCTCTGCCCACCCCAGAGGGCCCCAGGGTCTCCCTGAAACCCCCCAGGACCCTTTGTGGGGCTGGAGACCCCCCGAGATTTCTCACCCGAGCACCCCGAAGGGCAGTCGGGTGATGCTGCCCTGGGTCTGCCGTGGGGTCCGGGGAGAAAGGCGGGGTTAGGGCGGTACTGGGAGATACTGGGGTGTACTGGGGGATACTGGGACGCACTGGGGTGTACTGGGRCCCACTGGGAGGGCCTTGAGGGTGGTGGCCATGGCAGGGGAGGGTCTGGGCCTGGCAGAACTCGGGGTGCTCACCTCAGATCTCTTCACTGGACAAGCTTTCGCTGGACGAGCTCTCACTCGACAAGCTTTCGCTGGACGAGCTCTCACTTGACAAGCTTTCGCTGGACGAGCTTTCACTGCTCCCTGTGGAGAGATCGTGGGATGTCAGCGGCGTGTCCCCGGTCCCAGGAAGGGATGGGAGGGTTGGGGTGAAGGGGGGCCCTCAGTGATGGAGAATTGAGGGGAATTGGGGACCCCAAGGGGCTGGGGTGGGGGTGGTGAAGGGCCGGGGCTGAGGCGAGTGGAGGAGGGAGGAGGAGGAGGAGGAGGAGGAGGAGGAGGGGGACCAGAGAATTCCATTGGGGGGGACTCGGGCTGAATCTTGGGGGGGGTGGGGGGCAGGAGAAAGGGGAGCAGGGGACAAAAATCAAGGGGATTGGGAGGGGCTTTGGGAGCGGGGGGACAAGGAAGGGGATTTGGGGACATCCTGCACACGGGCAATGGGAAAGGGAAAGGACTGGGGGGAAAGAGGGCAGGAAATGGACTGGGAATGTTGTACTGTGGGGTGCACTGGGAAAACTGGGAATACAATGGGGGCCCTCCTGGGGAAGAATCGGGGTGCGCTCAGGCGTGGACTGGGATTAATGGGAATACAGTGAGAGGCTTCTGGGAAGCACTGGGGTGGACTGGGGTGCCCTGGAGGGTCATAGCCATGAGAGGGGGGGGTCTGATCCCAGAATTCCCAGTTCCCACCTGGCCATCCAGGTCTCTCCCAACCATGGCTTCCCCCTGCAGAGAGACCGTGACACATCACCGGGGTGTCCCCACTCCCAGTAAGGGATGTGGCGACCAAACTGGGGCCTGTTCCCACCCTGGGCATCCCCCCCCACCCCAACTCCAGAACTCACCACGGTGGTGGAACCACCCCCTGTGTCTGTGTCCACCAAACCCTGGGGAAGGAGAGGAAAGGGATGGTCAGGATGGGACCTTGTGCGGCCCAGGGAGGGACACAGGTGTCCCCAATCTCCTTGCCAGCCTATGCCCCCCCCCGATCCAAGGAGGAAAATCCCAGAGGGGAAGCCCAGAGAATTCAAGCCAAGGGATTTCCTGCTCACCATCAGGAGGGGGTCCTCCACCGGAGCCGGGGTCGCCGTGACAGACTAAACCCCGCAGCTCAGACCAGCGGCATCGTCGCCCAAAGCGAGCGTCTGCCGGGGGGCACAGCAGGATGGAGAACAGCAGGGCCACGCTGAGCACAGCCACCTTCATCTTCCTCTCGCACTGGGCAGTGCTTGGCTGAGGCTGCAGCGGGCCAGGAGCAYCTTTATCCCTGCCGGGACTCCTCCCTGCGCCCTCCCCGACAGCCCCCAGGCCAAAGCCCGGCTTGGCACAGCCCCCAGCCCTGGCCACAAGCCCGGCCCTGGCACAGAGTCCATCCCACCTGGGGCACGCATCCAGCCCCCTTGCCCGGCATCCCTCCAGCTTCCTGCACGGGGCAGCTGCCCCTGGAAGGGCCCAGGCACCTGCGGGGGCCAAGAGGGCGGGCAGGGAGCCGAAGGCAGCTGGGGACTCTGGATCCCGCTCTGCTGAGCTGTCCCAGACAGGGGTCCCAGGCACTCTGTCCCAGCAAGGCTCTGGCTCCAGACTGGGCTGGCACTGGGACACAGCTCCCGCAGTGCCCTGTCCCCAGGGATGGCCCTGCCCTGCCCTCGGCCCAGCGCTGGCCCTGGGCAGGGGTCACCTTCCCACCCGAGGCTCCTGCGCTCCCGTCCCAGCTCAGAGGCCCCTGTCAGGGTGACCCCCGAGGACACAGAGCAGGGACAGTCC
>RAHM01001012.1:0-24031 GCA_003713295.1 Parotia lawesii | reverse complement strand
CACCCCCACCCCCCAGGTGAAGCACAAGTAGCTGGCTGGACCCCCGCCCTCTGTGGCCAGGTCTTTTGTTTTTCTTAAGCACCCAGTAATTTGTTCCCCAGCAACATATATGGGAAAAATTCTTTAAGAGAAAAAGAAAAAAAACCAGGAGAACTCCTAAAACCCCCAACAGTCTCAAAACTGTCTATGCTGTCAGTGGGGTCACATTTCCGAGTGAGGGCCCATGATCTGAGTCACTTCCTGCACACGATATCTGAGAAAAATTTCCTCCTATCTTACAAACAGTGGAAATGAGGGATTCTGCTGGCCTTAGCAGAAAATGCGAATGCAAGCCATGTTCTGCCAAGAAATAGCCTTTGGCTGTTTATTGTTGTAGCTGGTTTTAATATTTATATGCTGCAGATAAGCGAACCAGAATAAGTAGCAGAAAAATATTTATTTTCTGCCCCTTGAGTTTATGCAAGGGAAATTAACACAAATTGATGTGGGAGATATAGTGAATTTAAAGCTGCTGTCCAGTCCAGAAATTATCTGCAACATCAGGTTGACCCACAAATAACATGTGTTTGGTTTTTGTGCCCAGTAGCCTGGCTTTGCTTCCAAAGCCTGAGACACTTTGCCCAGGATTGATGTTATTTTATCTCATTTGCCTCACTGACTGAATTGGTTGCATTCAATTCTTTTCATTGAAATGTAGGTAGGAACAGTACATTTGCATAATGCATAGGCTATATAGATACATGTCCAGCCTGAAAATGCAAATTAGACATTAATGAGGACTAAAAGAGCATTTGAGATTGGAGATTTTGGTCAATGCCAAACTGGCACCAGGAGATAGATGGGTGCTGTGCATCAGCAGAGTCTGCTGGGCTCAAAAGGCTAAATGTCTACAAAATTCCTAGAGTGCTAAATGCAACCCTCTAGCTTTCCTGCCAAATTTGTGGGCCTATCTAGTTCTTCCCTCTCCTCCTGCCTCCTCTGTGGTGTAGGTTTTGCTGTTGTGAGCAGCCTTTGCTGGCTCTGACATCTCTATGCCTTGATGGTTACTGGCAGGTACAGCTCACACTGTCTTTGCCAAGCGTGCACACCCCTGTGTTAAGGAAAAGGTCTGTGCGAAGGTGTACATCACTTACGTGCCATGCTTAAATTAGTGCAAAACTGCCCCAAAGAGGTGACCAGCCTTGATTTACTATGCATGCTTGGTATATATGCTATATTCTGTCTCTTGGAATGTCTGCAGTGTCTTTGGGGAATTACCTGTCCATTTTAGACTCCTTTGGACAGTCCCTGGAGCATTTTTGTGTGAGGAGGAGACAGTTCCTAAAGCAGATATTCTCTGGGAAATGCTGGGCTGTGCCTGCTCTGTCTGGCAGCAGTGCTGTCCCCTTCATGGGGAGAGCTACAGAAAAGCGCTATTTGTAGTGCTTGTTTTTGTTTGCCTTTTGTAGCACAAAAGGCAGCCCCAGTGCTTTCAAGCTGTGGGATCTTGCTGTTGTAAGCTCTTGGAAACACCGGGGGAGAGGCAGCTTGCTTTTTGCCCATGAGCTTTGGCAGCCTTTATCTAGAGGCTTAGTGCTGCTGTAAGGTGTCAGCCTGCTCTCTTTACCATCACAGTGTCCAACTTGGAGTATGCAGCTTCCAAATTGTCATGGTACCAGCATAATTCATTTACAACCCATGTCATGCATGTGGTCACAGTTTAAGGATTTTTAAAAAATTATTTCCCTGTGAAATGTTGTGGACTAAAATGCAACACAAGCTATTTATACTTTTGAAACTAGCAGAGGAATCAATGAATTTGCTTGAGAGAGATTTGGTCAGGACATAGCCTTGAAAATATTCCCCTTCTGCTTTAGGTATTTGTGGTGATGTCAGCTCTTCAGTAGAAAAGGTGACCATTCTTCTCATGAATGGGGACAAAATAGGAGAGACAAAGGATAAACTTAGTGATGGCTTATATCCAAAATAAAGACCAGAAAACTTCCACTGATGTTCTTCCTCCTTTGATTTCAAATATGCCAGTGATTTCTGTAGTAATTGAAAGTTTACCCAAATTTGAGATCCACATGGCCAATTATTTTAGTATCCTCCACCCCTCTTCCTGTAGACCCTTTTCTTCAAAGGACAGGTGTAACAGGGCAGCTTTTTGGGTCCAGTAGATAATGGGGGGTACAGTGTCTTGATGAGCGTTGCTAGGTCTGATTACTTCTAGACTGGCAAGGAAATGGTGGGAATGTTTTGAATGGTAAAAAGCTGTATTAGGAGCTTTTGGGTTTCCTGAATGTTTTCAAGCCTTTGTTTTTGTATAGTTTCTCTTAAAAGAGTTTTAGTGTCCTTGTTTTATACTTGTGAAGTGTTTTCCTGTGTCCAGGATGACTCTTGAAATCATGGAATGGTTCGGGTTGGAAGAAACCTTTAAAAAGATCTCATTCCAACCCCCTGCCATGGACAGGCACACCTTCCACTAGGTTTCTTCAAGCCCCATCCATAGTGGATTTCAAAGAATGTGGAAAATGCTGAGAATATGAAGGTGTCTCTCTTGGTTCAAAGGAATTTCCAAGCACATTCACTTCAGTTGTTTAAAGCTGTGTGTAGTTGTTGTATGTCCCTTTTTTTGTTATACATCCAAATAACATACAAATAAAGGATGGGTCACCAAGTTAAGGTTGTGCAAGTCTGGATGACAATGTGCAAAAATGCATTTATTCACACACCATTTCCCCATATTGAATGCTATGTACATATATACATAGACATAGATTAGAAAAGAATCTTTTGTGCCCTATGTCATGCTTTTCTAACTCTGTACCTTATTTAGTTGGAAATGCCTCTAAGCAAATGTATTTGAATGCCTGCCTAAACTGCTGATGTGATTACAGTAATGCTAAATCCAAACCAGTTCACACATCCTTTTCAAAATTGTAATTATTTTCTTACTAATTTTAACAAGTCTTCTAGTTTTATTGGGTTTTGGGGAAAACCCCCCCCAGAACTCCACTAAATTCCAAAGCAGCAACCCCCCCCCTACAACTTATCGGAGCATGTTGGTAGAGGCCCAAAGCACCTGTGTGTGTCATTGGCTTTTTTTTTATTTACTTAAAGGAAAGATCAGATTAATGTAATTCCAAAATGGATTTCTACCAGTGTGCAGCAGTATGACACATCTCTCTGCATTAACAAGAGAAAGCCCCAAAATACTACTGTGCTTTTAACAGCATCAATCCTGCAATTGCTTGTTAAGGCTGCATGTTCTCTTACACCTTATTTGCAGGAGCTGGCGCAAGTACCCAGGCTCTGAAGTCTGACTTGATACTCAGTGCCAAACTGAGGTGCCTGGGGAAGGAAAATCCAGAGCCTGTGTTACTGATGGTAGGTGCATGGAAATGGGAATCCAGCCGTGATGCATGAGCTCCCCCCAGATGCCAGGAATGGATGCCAGAATGTTCTCGGTGGCGCAGGCTTTTCTTGGCTCTTGCTTCTTCTCCTGCTATGCCAATGTATTTAGCTCATGCCAGTGCTGGCAACTCCCAAGAAGATCAAGGGACTTTTGTAGACCTCCTATGAATTTTCTCATAGTAAAACTCTCCAAATGTGAAAAGAAACAAATTGATATTTTTCTACGGAATCTCTGAATAAATAACAGAGGGCCAGTATGTGGAGTTATACGTTTACCATCTTCATGGTAGCATAGCCCAAAGCAAATTGTAGCACATGGTCATTCTGGCGAGTAAATGTAGATTTGCTGCAGTGGGCAGGTATTGCACTGGTCCAGCACTGAGCAGAAGTGTGGAAAATGATGAGTCATATACTGGAGAGGTTTTGATGCAAGTTTCTCATGTTGGGAGAAGAAGCCTAATGAAAGCAATGAATTATTTAGAAAAAAATTAATGAGCTACCATAAAAAAGTCTTTAAATTCTACGTCAGTTGTCCTGATTTTGGCCTGGACAGGGTTAATTTTTGCAGTGGCTGGGAGGGGCATGGCCAGGGCCCAGAAGTTATTCTGTACCACCTAATGCCATTGCTGGTGGTGGGGGAAAGGGACTGCCTTCTGAGGAGAAGGGGTTCTGGTTGAGAAAAAGCAGTGAGTGAGCCATCTGGTAGTGTTTGTTGTCAGGGCATTTTTCCATGTGAATCACTCTCTCTTTTGTACACTTTTGTTATTAATATTGTTGTTTCCACTGTTCATTCTCTTATCTCATTGCTGTTTCCAGTAAATTGTTCTTACCTTAATCCGTGATCTTTACCTTTTTTGCCTCCCATTGGAGGGAGCAGAGGAGGAGCAGTGTGGGGTTTATTTTAGCGAGAGTATTAAATTGGAGAATACCATTCCTAAACCATGACATTGGTTTATCTTACCCCATTCTTTTCTATTGAGGTTGTGCATACTTTTCTATTCAAGATGTGCTTTTTTTTCATTCTGTAGGGTCTGTACAGACCATCCTATGGGAATGGCACAATGTACTGTTTGTAAGTTCTCTAAGGATGCTTGTTGGAGGTTTGTTTCTCCAGGAAACAAAATGAAGTCACCATAGCTAAAAGAATTGTATATGCTTTTTATTTTATCGAGTTAAGGAATGACTTTTCAATCCTAACTGACAGTTCCAGCTGAGAGCAGTTGGGAAGTTGATGTGGCTGTTGTCTCTGCACCATGACTGACAACAGGAGGGGAGTATTATGAATTGGAAGAAGAGACAATTAGACAGGTGTGAGTCCAGTAAGAAAAGCCCAGGATGGGGATGAAAGGAGTATGAGTAATGTGTGTATCATTTGACTGGGAGAATAAGTTGTGTGAGAGGTTGAGGAAAAAACATCTTGATATTGTTTGGGGAGAGGTTTTCTGCCTTGGGAGCAGGAATGTGTATAGCAGTGTATAAGATATATTGGTAACTCCAGTTTCTCAAAACAAAACACTAGAAAATGTTTTTTCTCATTTAGTTTGACAGTACTGGCAAGATACAGCCTGCAGTGTGTTAAGTGCGTAGATGTGTTTGGTGAGATCAAGTCTAGAAAACTCCTAATGCAATTTTACAGGACAAGGAATTGAATACATTTTAAATGTGGTAGAAAACAACTTGTAGTGGTGCTAATAATAGGAAAGGAAACAGGCTGGGGAGGGGATTTTTATTGGAAGCAGGATCTTTTTCCACAAAGCAACAATTATTGATTCATAAACCAGAATTTTAATTTTAGTTTGTGGGGGTTTTTTTGGTTTTGTGGGGTTTTTTTGGTTTGTTTTTGTTTTTTGTTTGTTTTGTTTGATTTTTTTTTTTTTACCTCTATGAAAAAAGACAAAGCAAAGACACTCTAATGAGCTCTCCAGTGGCATTGTTAACCTGGTTGGGTTTGGGTTTGTTTTTTTTTCCTTGAATGCTCATGGAAGGTGCTGAGTTGCTGGCAGGCAGTTTACTGAACTGGAGTCAACTTTGCCATTAGTACACCCTCAGGTCATTTCCAGAATGTTACTAACTGGTCAGCTGCTGCCTTGGATTATTAAAACCTGATACTTTTTTGGTATTTAGCTTCTCTGAGAAGTCTTTTAACAAGCATATCTGTGAGTGAGAATTTTCCGAGCTCCTGGCTCCTTGGCTGCTGATAATTTACCTTGTTTGGGATATCTCACCACTACCAGAATGAGTTATTGACTGATTTTCATTTTTAAATGGGAAGTTGACTGAAACTTTTTATCGGTGTTTTTGTTTGGATATCAAATATGGTATTTACAGAAAGAAGTGTAATAAAGGATGAGTTGGCTTTTGCTGTAGATAGCATCTGATAAGACTACTTGTAAATTTCTGATGAACTGTGATGAACTACTGTCTATTTATGACACCTTTTGCTGCTAATACAAAAAATGCTTCCAGTTCTAAAGAGTTCAAAATCCCCYTTCTCATTAATAGAGATTTTCCCTTTGAAAAATACAGCTGCTATACTGAGGACAGAATGTTCTGTGCTTGTTAAAATGAGACTTTCCTTTCAGAAGAGACTTTATCCTTTCATCTACCAGTTTACTGTCTTTAAAAATGAGTATGTCCCTTTGTGTGAAGCAGAGCAGCAGCACAGAAGGGGAAATGGCTTGTTCATTGTCCAGCAAGATGTCTTGGGCAGCAGCAGTAGGAACTAAACTCTGTATTTCTAGAGTCCAAGTAAGTTTCTTTAAGTTTTTCCCTTTTTTGTTGTAGCCTACCTTTCAGATACAGCTTTCCTGTGACTGTCAGTGAGAGTTTAGGTGGCTTCTTTGCTCTGGTTAAACTGAAAGTGATGCTGAATGTCAGATGCTATTTATCCCAAAAGGGAAAATAGAGAGTCTTTCTAGCAAATCCAATTTTTCTTGAATGTATCATTTCATAGAATCTCTGCAGTGAGCCAGCGTTTCAAAACACACTATTGATTTATTGTTCAAATGCCACAATCTTCCACAAAGAGGTCAAATGATAAAATTTATGGAGAATTTATGGCTTAGAATGAAGAACGTAGATATATCTCTAAAACGACTGACAGTTAAGTTATAGGATTTTATTTTTTTTATTGCATTGGGAAAAGTGGTATTTCATCAGGTACACTGATGTCCTGCACACTCCACCTGTTGTTTTCTAAACTAAAACTCTGAAAACGTACTAAAAGCTGACACCTAAAATACTTGCTGTAATGTATGCAGAGATGCTTCTGAACAAAACCAGTGATTAGTTTGGGCTGAAAAATAATTTCTTTAGTAAGAATGGCATTAAATTACACTTAGCTTACACTTAGCACTTTAAACTCTATCATCACAAATTAATCTCTTAGACTTGGGCACTGTAAATATGCAAGGACAGATATGTTTTTCGCAGTCATTCTTGTGGAGATGTATTCATGAGCTGATGTAAAAGGACTAGGCCATTAGATAGCAATTTTCAAGCAAGATGGTCAAATGGAATACCTGCCCACTTCCTTTTCTGGGGGCTTATACAAGACACAATTTAAAAATAAAAAAATTGTCCTCCCCAGTAATTAAGACACAGATTATAAAATACAGCTTAGTCAAAGCCCTGCAAAAGGCTAAGATTGAACTGACTTGGGCTCAGTGGTATCACAGGTACCTCTGAGATGTCTGCAGGTTGGGTATTTTCACAAACTGCCCTGGATAGCTTTCTTGGTTATCCTTGGGTACCGAAAGCCAAGATGATCTGCTGTTACCTCCAGGGATATCTGCTCTCAAGCCACTGTCTGTAGGGACACAGTCCTGTGTCTCTTGAAGTGATATGACAGGGAACTGGGCTGGTGTGCCTTGGGAGCACAGGTGTAAAGGCTGCTTCCCTGGATTGACCAGCAGTGCACTGTGTCTATTAGAGTTGGATTTATTGCTGTGAAAGATTTAAGGATAAAGCTGGTTTTGCTTAAGGTATAGCCAGCAGCACAGGAGGAGGCACACTGTTAAAGGAAAAGCCAACAGTTGAGATGATCTTAGGGTTTTTCTGCACCTTAGCTAGCTTTTACCTTCCAGTTTAGCTGGAATGTCCCTCCTTTAATTTGAAATTACCCTCTTGCTTTGAATATGGAAGTCCCTGCCTTTTAGCCTTACATTGTCCCTTCCACCTCCTCCAGAGAAAGGGAGGATACAAAACGTATCCCTGTCCCTTTTCCTTAGAGGTGGTGAACAAGACTGTCAAATCCAAATGCCCTTCCCAGTAAGGCCTTGCAAGACCTCACCTCCTACTTTCTTGATGTTGAGACCTCAGACGTGTTGGATGTATTGCTATATGGCCTCTTTCCTTGCACCCCTTTCTCTTTTGTCTTGTGTTTGCAATCTCGATACATTCTCACCTCAGCATTTCTGAAGACCTACTTTTAAAGCAGGATACAACAAACTATGAGGAATATAAAACATGGGTCTTGTATTAAATTTGTAACTTTTCTTGTGAGCATCGTGGAATAGCTCAACATGACACTCTAGCTTGGGGAATTTGAAGGAAGGCTTAGATGGTTTCCTACCCTTCATACAAATGCTTGTGCAGTCTTCTTTTGCAGCTGTATCACAAATAGATGCCTTTACATATATAAGTCTATAGGGATTAGCATTGTATCATTCCTCAAACCTTCAGAGGAATAGCTGGCTATTCATGGTGTCTTAAAGGCCTAAACAGAGCCATGGGCATTGCTGACAGGACAGCAGCAATTTCACGCTGTCAGTTAAGGTGGATTTCTTGATGCTGAGTAAAGAGCACTTTTTTTGGGGTCTAATTGTTGGTTATTAAGGGTTTGACACCTGAGCATAATTCACTCTTAGGGAATAATTGATTAAACAGCAAGCATAATGCAAATAACAGCATGATAACAGATGAACAGTTTCTTTTAATGAAAAAAAGTGAAGTGTAGGTTCAGTTTCTGGCCAGATTTCTTGCCTTACTTTCTGGCATTGACTGCCTTGTACAGAAGTTCTTATGCACCCATCAGCTGAATTTTAATAAAACAAAACCAAAAACTTTTGTGGCAGAATTGCATATCCAGTATCTTAATGATCCAGATACTGAAATATCAGAAATCTCTTGTTTTGCAACCAGAACATAAAGCTGTATCTCTGACTGACCAGAGACTTAGCTGGGATAGGACTAAAACCAAAACACTGTTTCCTAATATGCCTTCAGTGAAGGGTATTTTCTTCTGGCAGAGATGGAAGATACACAACTCAAGTAATACTTGGTAAGTGATCCCTGTTCCAGTCCTGTTCTTGGAAAGAAACTGGGTTCTAAACATACCCAAAAGCAAGATTTAGAAACAAATGAGGTTAAATGTTGGGATCCAAAGCAATAATACAACTTTATTACTTATAAAAGAGGAATGAAAGAGAGAAAATAGAAAAGTAGGAAAAATACCCAGAATAATTACAAGATGCACAGGAAAGGGGTTACCACCAGTATGGGTCTAGCACTGGCTCATGAGTGCAATGGGGGAGGTCTGTGTCGAGTGTGATGGGTCTTTTCCRGGGAAATTCCTCGGAGAGCTGCCCAGCGAGGGAGCAGGGCCATGGCAGCAGGACCAGCATGGAGGGACACAAGCAGCCTCATAGGAGCAGCCAGGACAGCAAAGGACAGCACAGCACAGCAAAGATTCTGGCACTATTGTGTTGGTTTTGCACAGCCTGTTTTTTGGTAGTGGGGTGGCCACAGAGGTGGCTTCTGTGAGAAGCTGCTGGAAGCTTCCACCCTGTCTGGCAGAGCCAATCCCTGATGGCTCTGAAGATGGACATGCTGCTGGCCAAAGCTGGGCCAGTTAGAGAGGTTGGTAGCGCCTCTGTGAAAACATATTTAAGAAGAAAATCAAAACAAAGTGGGGGCACAGTTTTTTTCTAGCCAGAGAAGAGGAGGAGGTGAGAACATGTGAGGGAAACAACATGGAGACACCAAGGTCAGTGAAGAAGGCAGGGGAGGAGGTGCTCCAGGTGCTGGAGCTGAGATTCCTCTGCAGGCCGTGGTGGTGACCATGGTGAAGCAGGTGTGCCCCTGCAGCCCGTGGGGATCCATGGGGGATGCAGAGATCCACCCACAGCCCGTGGGGATGGATGGGGGAATGCAGAGATCCACTCACAGCCCGTGGGGATCCATGGGGGATGCAGAGATCCACCCACAGCCCGTGGGGATGGATGGGGGAATGCAGAGATCCACTCACAGCCCGTGGGGATCAACGGGGATGCAGAGATCCACCCGCAGCCCGTGGGGGAGGTGCCCATGCCAGAGCGGGTGGATGCCTGGAGGAGGCTGTGATCCAGTGGGAGACCCAGTGGAGAGAGAGGGCCCCTGCTTCCAGGCTGGAGCAGCCTGTCCTTGGAGGACTGCACCCCGTGGAAGAGTGACCCACGCTGCAGCAGTTCTGGGAGGACTGCTGCTCGTGAGAGTGGACCCACGCCGGAGAAGTTTGTGGAGAACTGTCTCCCATGGGAGGGACCCCACGGTACAGCAGGGGAAGGACTCCTCTCCCTGAGCAGTGGAAGAAAACCTCGGGTGACGAACTGACCAAACCCCCATGCCCTGTCTCCCTGCGCTGTCAGTGGGAAGGAATGTGGGGCTGGAGGGAAAAAGGTGTTTCAAAGGCTTATTTTACTTCTCATTATCCTCCTCTGATTTTGTTAGTAATAAATTAACTTTGTACCTCTAAGCTGAGCCTGTTTTGCCCTTGGAGTGTTTCCTCCCAGTCCGTACGTCAACTCATGAACCTTTTGTTAAATTTTTCTCTCTCCTCTGCCCAGCTGTGGCAGGGGAAGGCAMGTGAGTGACTTTCATGGGTGCCTGGCACTTGGCCAGTGTCAAACCATGACACACTATGTAGATTTTAGCAGCGCATCCATGCGTGGCTGGTTGGGCACTTGCTCGTAGAGGGTTTTGAGAGTGGCAATCATCCTGTCTGCTTCATAAAGTTTATTGGCTGGCTTGCCTGATGTATCAAAAAGTTTACTACCYGCTTGCTTGGTGTATCAAAAGTTTGCTGCTTGCTCACCTGGTGTATCAACTACAAGCTATATTAATAACTTTCAATGGAGTGCTTTATTTTCTAAAATTTAAAACTTTCATTTTGAAACCTTAATCTTTGAAGATGCACTGGAGAAACATTGCTTACTTTTTACTCGTTCACTATCATCCCTTAAGACACGGCAAGACAGACCTGGAAAACAAATTCTCTAAATGATGCAGGGAAATGCAGGTCATCTTGGCTGTTATAATGCATCTGTCAGTTCTGCTTTTTGTTACTTGTGTCTCAAAGTGGGGTTGATTAATAAGTTCCGCTCATGGGCTTCATTGTCTTATCTCAAATTTGCCATCACAGGTCATTTAGTACATGTTTTCAGGATTACTTTAGATTCTTTTTTTTCTTAATCTTTGGCAGTTTGGTTTGGGTGCTGCTCGCCTGTCAGCTCTTAAAGTTTATGAGGCAGGAGAGAGAGTGTCCTTGAGCTCACTGCAGGCTTTGATCCTTATGATTCTGTTCACACACAGTCAGTTTGGAAATAAAAAGCATTAGGAAAACCTCTCCATGGTTTTCAGAGCACAGACAAGTTTGTTTTGAATGTTTCAATGCACCTGGTGGGCCTTGCCTGGATTCTGCAGCAGGTGGATGCACAAGATGTCACATGTGAACTTGTGACACAGCTCTGCAGTCAGTTGTGTTAAGTAGGTAGAGAAAGATGAGAAAATCTGGTGTTACAGCCTCCAGATTTGTTATTTGGAACTCTAAAATGTATTTGTTTGATGTAGAGGAGAGCAGACTGGTCTGACTTTATCTAGGCTGGTTCTTTCAAACGCTTCTTTTAAATCTCTCTTCTTTAGCCTTTGTGTATATTGGCTTTGGCTGTTGCTGTCTTGTTGCAGCAGCAGCAGCTGTGATGGCAGCTTCCAAGGACTGAAGGGGACCTTTACAGCAGCATCTTGGCAATAGGACAAGTAAGTCATGAAGGAAATTGTTGCTGGATGTCTCTGTGCCTGTTGTTACCATTAAGACAGTGAAGTGATGGTGTGGAGGAGGAAGGAGAGGTCTAAGGCTATACAGGTTGTTGCCACTGTGCTAAAGGTGACTTGTGCTGAAAGGCAGCAAGAATAGACTGGGAGAGGAGCTGGTATTCAAGGTTTTGGTTGAGGTTAAAGGCCTATTTGCACCCTTAAAGTCCGAATGTCCTCAGAGCCTACTCTACAAGCATGCTGGGAGAAAGCTAGAACATTCAGTGCATACTATGTGGGTTGTTTTTGGTTCTTTTTTTCCCCTCTACTGTTACGAGGGATCTTACTTTTTTTTATCCCTTCTAATGTTAAAATTCCCCTCTCTTAGCGTTATGGTCTGAGAGATTCCACTTTTAGTTTTGCTGATGCATTTGAAAGACCCAAAGCAGCCCCTGAAGACTTCCCTAGAAGTCTGCTACTATTGTCAGAAATAGCGGAATTCCTGTCCTGGCATCTGTGTGGATAACCTGTGAGAGAGCATTCTTCAGTGTTCAAACTCAGTGGTCTGTGTACTAGTTTGAAAACAAACCAGTGGGAGATTGCAAGTCAGAATTATAATTTAATAGGAAAATTAAAATAAATGCAATAGCAGAAGAACACTGACTGAGTCAGGATACAACCTGACACCCTCTTAGGGTGGTGGTAGCAGTCCCGATGAAGTGATCCTGTTGAAGCAGTGATCCTGTAGAAAAGGGTCTGCTCTTCACCTGAAGGTCCAGTGGTAGCTCTTGTCCTCTGGGAATCCAGTAGGTAAGGGCTCTGTGTGCTGTTCCAAACCCCAGATTATATCTGGGTGGGAATGCTTGGCTCCTCCCCCTGGGTGGAGCATCTCACAATAGGATGATGTAATTCTGTGAGTCATGCTGTGGGTGCTTGATAGCCCATTAAACAGAGAGAGCTTCCAGAGGGAGTTATCAAGGATGAGTCATGGTAGGAGATAACAAACATTGCCCCACCTTCTTTAACAGCTTGTGAAGATGATAATAGAATACATGCTTTTGGTTACATCTTACATTGTAACCTAGGACAGTCTGTGAGAACTCTGAAATGGTTCTGGCTTTTTGTCCCTAAGGAGCAGTGTATCTTGATGCGAGATCTTTGGTGTTAAGATTTCATATCATAAAAAATTACAGAAAATTTCCTGGGAATATCAAGTTATTTTTGAGGGAGGAAAAGCCAGCCTAGCAGATGACCGAACCAAGCTGCTCTTTGTAATAAGCCCCACAGGAAAATACTCAGATTGTGCTGGAAGGGTTTTTTTCTGAGCTTGTGAACCACTAGTCAGTAGGAGTCAAAATTTGGATACTGATGTGCTGATGAGCCTTTCCTTTCATCTACATAACCTTATCATTTTGGGGATAAGAGGATACAGAATAAATAGCTCTAGAGAGGTGCTGCCCACCCATTTTTGGAGAAAAAATTGCTAATCATACTCCAGTTGGTGAAAATATAATGAAGGCATATAAATGTTTAGATCTGGTACCAAAATAGATTAGCAATTTTAAATGAAACACATTTAGCAAATTTCACAGAGCATTTTATGATGCAGAGATCAAAAATGAAATGAAAAGGAAGGAAATTAGTGCTGCAGCATATTGCTTTTTTTCCTCCAGTGACAGTAAGTGGAAGTTCAGATTCAACATAACTGATGAGTGAAGAGCAGAACAAGTTGAAATGTGATTAGTGGAGTGTCAGATTAAAAAAATATGCCAGCAGGAACTCACTGCTTCTGACAGGCTGCAAATGTTCTCCTCTGGAACAGAACAACTTAATTCACAGTAACTTGGTCCACATCAGCTGAAATTATGCTCCCCTTTGGGAAAATGCTGTCGGTATATAAGGAAAAGTATGTAAGTGCCCCCACTTGTGGATGCCCATTCCAGGGGCCCTTGGTGCCTTCAGCTGGGCAAGTACAAGATCTATAAATAGGAAAAATTGTCGGTGGTACTGCTGCCATTGTGCTTGGAAAAGTTTTCAAGCTCGACACTGATGGAGCCTGAATGCTGAGTTAATTGGGAACTTGTGTCTCCCGTTCAAAGCAAGTGGAAAATTAATTTTTCTAACTTCCTAATTAAGAGGAAAAAAAAGCAAGTTAATGACCTGTTTCTGGCACTGGAGAGAGATGTGTAACTGATACTGAATACTCAGTATGTAAATCTACATGATATAAAAGAGCCAAACTTCCTCGAGGGGGAGAATTGAACCTCTTTTGATTTTTATTTTTTTAAAGAAGGACTATTATAGATTTCTATGCCTTCTCATCTTCTAATAAGATTTTATTAAAAATACTTGGAATTAGAAAGCACTTTTTAGCAATTTGACCATTTAGAAAGAGATATATGTCACGGTATTTTGGTTTAAAATTTTTTGGCTTTATACCACAGACAACTTCAAAGTGTGTTTTAGAATAGGCTTACAAATATAAAATATGTTGAATATGCCTGTGGCTGAGGATGGAGATGATTCAGGTATGTTATCAGACTGCAGCAAGTTTACTGTGTAAGATATATGGACAGCTGTGCTTCACTAGCTGGAAGATGGGCAGCCAAGTAATTGTAAATTTAAAAACGCTGTCTGAAAATTCAATTAATCCCTGTAAGAAAAGCAAATTAGAATGAAGTCCTGTCACTGGGGTATATGGTGTAGCATATATTTAAAACAATGATTTCTATCTAAAACCATATAGCCAAAATATCAGCAATTATATTCTAATAAATGTAGAATGTTTGGATTGGAAAATGGGATTGTATTGGTTTGAAAACAACCCAGTGGGAGATCACAAGTCAGGATTAAAATTAATAGGAAAAAAATTAGAAATAAGTGAAATAATATAAGGAAAAGCACTGACAAAGTCAGATACAACCTGACACCCTGTTAGGGTGGTGGTAGCAATTCAAATGAAGTAGTTCAGTTCAAGCGATGATCCTGTGGAAGGTCTAGTCTCTAGCTGAAGGTCCAGTGGTAGCTCTTGTCCTCTGGTAACCCAGTAGACAGGGCTATGTTAGGCGGTTCTAAGGGCAGGTTATATCCAGGTGGGAATGCTTGGCTCCTCCCTCCTGGGTGGAGCATCTCACAATAGGATGAGATAAGTCCATGAGTCATGTCGTGGTTTCTTGATGGCCCATTGTCTGTTATCAGGGGTGGGTCATTAGCAGGCGATAACAGTTAATGGCCCACAGCTGGTGGTAATAGAATACTTAAATACATCTATATTGTAACCTAGGACAGGGATTATTCAAAAGCAAAGTAAGATATAGGGCTGTAGCTAATAAAATAAATAATTTGGAGGTAAATTAAGGGCTATTTTAGGCATACCTTCTAAGAAGATGAATTTCTTAATTTCCTAGGAGAGCAGACACTGCAATGCAAGAAAGTGAAAGAGACATGGAAAATACCAGTATATGAACAAGCATGTTTTTTCAGCTGTTGAATATTTGGCAACCCCAAAGGTCTTTTTTAGCTTTCAGACTATAGAATGGGTTGAAGTCTGGTATCCTTTGTGTTGGGAATAGGACTGGCCTGGCCTGTACTCTGGATGTTCTATGCCTTGTTCTTATTTGACTGAAAAGAAGAAATCCTCCTCACCCTTGTCAAGAACACTTTAATGACATTTTCTTTTGCTGTTGCATCATGTTGTTCATACCTCTCCTCCAAATCCTTTTAAAGTAGGCTTCACATAATAGTATCTCCAGAATATGTTTATTCTCCTGAATATTTGGGTTTTCCCCCCCCATCTGTGAAGTTTTTTGGTTACTTGTGGCAAAATATTTTTGCCTATAATTGGTGATTTAATGCACAAATTCTCTCAATTTCAGTCATTATATTCTATTCTTATTTTTCAATAATTTTGCCTATAAAAAGCATACAGAGGATGTGTATAAATCAGCATTGTAATATTTACTGTGTGATATATACTTATAATTCAAATGAGATAAACACATTTGTACAACAGTTTAAAATGCGAGGCATCATGAAGATCCTTCTCTTTATAACCCATTTGGATCAGAGAAAGTTTTAATCTGAGGAATGGGAAATAGAGAGGGCAGAGGTTTGAATCCTAAGTAAAAGTTTTAGCTGTAAGTTTTTTGCAACAAGATTGAAGTTTCAGAAGAGAGATCATAGAGCCCTTAGGACTGAATTCCAGCAGTGCCTTACTGCATCCCAATCATGGGAAGCTCCCCAGCCCCCCAAAGCCCCCAGTTCCTTGGTGTCTGACCAATATTCAAGAGTGTCTGACAAACAGTGACTGGCATCTCTTTGCTTCCATCCTGGTCCTCTGAGTGATGGTATTTTGATGCAGGGAAGTTTGTAAAGTGTTCTGTCTCTGTTTTCTCATTCTATTTAGTGCAATGTGCTCCTGTGTCTTTAGTTGACCTTTATTTTGGGAGTACCCGTAAGCCAAAACCACAGCAGTTTTTTCCTTCTGAATAGCTACTACCTACCTCTCTTTGCTGCAAAGGCATTTCTTGGGGAAAAAATACAGGTCTTAGCCATAATTAATGTGCCTGACTACTCTATGTTATTCAGAGGTTTTATTGTGAATTGCCAGCGGGAGGTGTTTATAATTCACGTCCTCTGGAACATTATATATGGACCTTCTGTACAGAAGGGAGTTTAATTTCTCCCTGGGTTTGGGACAATTTCTGTTGGTGAATGGGAAGTTGGTAAGGGGGCTGTGCTGCAGCCAAGCACTGCTCTTGTGCTCACTCACCTCCTTCTTCTAGATGCTGGAGAGCTTTGTCAAGACCAAAAAGTTGGCAAGAGGAGGCATTCATAGGGCTTTCATACAGCTAAACATCCTACAGTGGTTCAACTTATTCCTGGTTCAGGAATGGAGACAGACATGGAGCTAAAGGAGGGTTGCGTGGTCCCCTACTCTCCTTCTTTGTGCTTTCTTTTGTATCTGCCTCAGAGAGGATGCCAGTATTAGGCTCCCATTGCTTCTGGACATAGTATGAGGGATGTTTAAAGAGTTCTGTTTCTCCCCAAAATGGTTAGTTAAAAAAGAAAAGCAATTGTAATAATAACTGCTGGAGGAGGAATAATTGATTAATTCTGGATGCCAGCTGTTACTCATTTTGTCATGAGGGAAAGAAGCCCAGCTTAAGCTCTATGCATACATGGTTTAACATCTTTCTGTATTAAAACATGAGCCCACTGATGTCTTCAACTGGCTGCAGTGAGAGCACAAGAACTTTGTACTCTGGGCCTATCGAGAGAGGCCATAAATCAGCCATTCCAGTGTTCTGCTGTGTGTTGAAAGGGGCATACATGCATCATATTTAATCTAAACAAAAAGTTATGTTAAAACTTGTTGAAAATTACCATTTTAAACACTGCCCTTTGAGTCAGGGAATGACAAGGGAGGTTCTCGGAAGTGCTGGGAGTCAGCCTGGGAAGAGCACAGTAAATGTGGGCTGCCTCTTGCATCTCCCTTGCACCTCAGCTGCTGTGAGCAATGGGATACCAAGTCAGTTCAGTATTTTTTATATCCTTAAACTAATTTGGGAAGCACTGAGTCTCCAATGGTGGGAATGGCAGCAGCTCCAGTGCTGTTATCTGGAAGGCTTTGCGTATGAGAGAGGAGCTTATGAAAAGCCTGGATAATCTGAAATTAGCCACAGCAATATCTGGAGGAGCTCAAATCTCATGTCTATAATGTATTCAATGTACCATGAAGCAGAATGGAAGCCAGCCAGTTGAATGCACAGCTGAGCCAGTTGGAGGATATGTGGAATACTGAAAGTATAAAGATTTGGATAATGCAGCGGGGCATAAGCCCAGAAAAGGAGCTGGGCTCAGTTGATCTTAACATGACTGGAGCTAGATGGCATTTTTGGCTTGCTGAGGAACTGCTAAGGACAAAACCAGTAAGACAAAAGCCAGCCTAAAGTACCAGATGAGATTTTTTTCTTTTTTGGTAACTATAATGACAAAATTGCAGCATAAATAAGCAATAATCTGCACTAGTACCTAGATGGCCTTGACGGTTTGATTAACACCAGGCCAGGAAGAGCATTGCTACCCCAAAAGCTGTGAAATTTCCCAGTGGAATTTAAAACTCTCCTTGCATCGAACAAAAGTTTCCACTAGTGAGAAGGTAGTTGATCTGTACATAGTTTGGGATTGGCTGTGTCTGACAATGGAGAAGGCATCTGTCTGGGTAAGGACACTATGGAATAGTTTCAAAAGATCATAAATATCCATGTGCTCTCGTAAGTCCAAGTGTGTAGCATGAAGAGAAATAGGGCTTAAACTGCAGTGAGGGAAGTTCTGGCTAGCTATAGGAGAAATAATTAGGCAGTAGAATACATTGGCATGGCAAAACATAACACATCTTCTTCCAAAGTTTTCTATGAGAATTCTTCCAAAGAACTCCATGGAGTTCTTTGAGGATAAACCGGATTAACATCTTTCACGCACAACAAATATTGTCTATTCTGCATTGCTAAGGGCTCAGTGGTGATCATCTGTGCCCTTTCTAGCCCTATGCTTGTGCAGCGCTGTCTCGGTTTTTGGAGACAAAACTTCAGGAGGAAACACTCCGGGATGAGTGTCTCCTCCAAAGGGGAAAGGGCCTCCCCTTTTCCTCCACCAATAAAACAAGTGGGTCAAAATAAGTGAAAGTGGAAAAAAACAAAACAAACTGTTTATTAGCACAAAACCAAACAGGGTAGAACAGGGGAAAAAAAACCCCAAACTTCAAAATACAACAAATTCCCAGGGGGAACAGACATCCAGGGCTCGGGCTACCCCATGGGCCTGCTGGGGCCACCCGCAGGCTCCCTGGACTGGTGAGGAGGGAAGGGAGGCAGTAAGGCAAGGGGGAGGGAAGGGAAAAAGAACAAGAAAAAACAACACAGCCTTGTTCCAACTAGCCAGAACAAAAAAAAAATCCAGCAAAGTGCAGCACAGTGCTCCCGGCACACTCCCTCCCGAGCCGTGCCGAGCCCCAGAGCCCCCAAGCTCTTGGGCTGAACTGTTCCACTGCCCCGCACCCAGGTCCCATGGCCCCACCCCCTGGGTCCATCTTAAAGGCACAGCGCCCTTGGGCATTGAGCGGACGGTTGAGGAATAAAGTGGTCTCATAACGTCACCCCGGGACAAGTGCTTGGTTAAATATGAGTTCTTAGTCCTTCTGTCTGAAAACAAGCTCAAAGTGGACAGATGTAACTGGTCTCTAATGATTGGTAAAAGACGTATATCTGATGCTTTGGCAAACTTGGGTTCTAAAATGGCTATCTGATATGCAAGTGACAAATCTGGGAATGGAAATGAGTGGCTTAGATGTTTCCTGACGCATAGTCCCTTCAGGAAATCCACATTTAAAGTCCACCAGGGAGATGTACCTGGGTGCTGATCTGTCTTGGGGTGGTTTTTTGTTGGCGATTGACGCACCGACCCAGACCGGCAGGGAATCTGAATCGTTTATTCAAAGGAGTGAGTTGGTTTTATACACTTTTCTAAGGCACAGTATTTCCTTCCTTATATGGCGTGACCTATCCCGTGTTGCCACATCAGCAACACACTTTCTCAATGTCCTTTTATGGGGTGGTCACTCACTGTTCACCCGTCCATCAGCTCCCGGCAGGCTCCTCTCCATAGGGGTCTGTTGTGTGACACCTCCTCCCCCCAGGGCCCAGTGGAGACAAACCTCTGTGTGCTGCCATGTGCTCCTTTGTTCTGTCATGGGCCTCTGCAGGCAGGTTTTACAGTTTGTAACTCAACTTTATTCCATCACTTCCCACAGTTTTTCTATTCCCTGATCATCTGCTCTATGCCCAGAGATGGTTGCCGTAGCTTTAAGGTGGGTCTGGGGGAGGGGGGAGCCTTGGGGCTCTTCATGGGCTTTATCAAAGCCTCACTCCCCAGGAGTCCATTGTGCCATGTGATAAATAGATGCTATAATATTGGCTTTCTGCAAATGTTAAAATAAGTGATGTTAAAAGTGGCTTTGGTAACAGTAGTTTTGTCACAAATAGATGCTATATGTAAAATAGCTTTATTACGAAACAGATGCTATATAAGGTAGTTTTGTTGTAAAAATGTGGTTTTTTTAATACTTTTTCATTCAACCAAAAACTTAGAAATAGCTAACTATTTGGGCTCCTACTACTGGCATACCAACTATCAGCAACAGATAAGATATCCCCACAGCGATCTGCTGATTCCGGGAACTACCAAGCCGAGCAAGCCGAGATGGGAGAACTGCATTCCATTTTGAACTGTTCCTGAAAAGGGTTTGAATATGCAATGCCAAAAGGCTTATCCCCACAGCGATCGGCTAATTCCGGGAACTACCTACGAAACAAGAAAACTGCATTCCATTTTGAACTGTTCCTGGAAAGGGTTCTAAATATGTATAATTGTTTATGAATATGTATAATTGTTTATGAATATGCAATACTCCAGGTGTATGTAAAGGGGGTCTCCAAGATAGCAGGTGTGCTCTTGGCTGAGGGCCAAAGCACCCAGCGCTGTGACTTTTGCTTTATTATCTTTGTCCCTTATTGTCCTTTATTAAACTTTTCAATCCTAACAGGAGAGTGAACCTTGTTTTTCACAGCCATGTGGACTGAGTTCTTGTTTTTGCTTAGCTAGCTTGTTTTTTGTTAGCTTAGGCAAGAAGTTTTTTTCCCCCTTTTCCTGGCCTTGGAGATTGCGACAGCAATCCTTCAGTGTCTTTTTTTTTTTTTTTCCTTGAATTGGACGGTTTCGTTTTGGTCTGAGACCAGAGAGAACAATCAATGGGAGACGAATTGACCGGGGACCGGCGAGAAGGCGAGGGGCCGCTCCATCCCAGCCCCAGACCTCGGAAAAGCCAAGACAAGAGAAAGGACAGCTTCATCATCACCAGCTTCATCTGCTGTGAATAGGGGACCCACACCAGAGATTCACCAGGCTCTCACCTGTTTTGCCCAAGCTGCTGCGTGAACCCTTTGGTTTTTTCCCTTCCCTGAGACAGGAGCTGGTGCTGTTTCGTTTTTTTCCCCCCACCATGTTGCAGCCGTTGTGGTTTTTTTCTTTACCTTGCATTTTGGGATTTTTTTTGTGCCAGTGTTGGGGGGGGGGGGGGGGGGGGGGGGGGGGTGGGTAAGGTCTGACAATTCAATATCTAGTATTTATTCTTTTTTTTTTTTCATGCCATATGGGCACTCTGTTCGTCAACAAATTGTTGGCTTTTTTCACTTTCATCTACTATTATTAATTTCTTACTGACAGAAAGGGATTGTTGGAACCCTTTTTTCTAGAGGAAACACTCATTCCAGAGTGTTTTTCTCCTAAACTTGTTTCTAAACCAAGACATAGCCCCTGGCCCTTCTCGCAGTTCTGCTAATCTGTTTCTTGCTGATGGGACCGTTGATGACTTCATTTAGGAGATGGGTTTTTGTGTCTTGTGGGAAAACCACAGTGTGACTTCAGCTTTGACTTGCATAACCTTACGAGCATAAATTTATAACTGTATATATAACAGTAGTCTTTGAGAATAGCTATAAGTTTCTGTGAAGTTTCTACATAAATAATTGAAATGAGAATATAAATATTGTATTTCTGTGATTAACCTAGGTAACGGTAATTAGAGTTAGATTCATCCTTGTAGATTGATAGCCTGTCAAAGGCAGGTCCTTCACACCCGCCAATTCACACTTTGCTGAGAGAAATGAGAAGGCTTTTAAGTGCATTCTGCACCTCCAAATACTTACTTCTGTTTTCCTCCTGTTGTTTTTTAAACAGAATTAAAAAAGAAAAAAGAAGAACTTCTTCAGTTTTCCCCAGAATATTCCCTTGCTATCCACCTTTTCCCTGCTTTTAGGTGATGGTGAATTACACAGCATCCTAAAAGCATTGCAGTATTTATCCAGTAATTTTTTTATGAAATAAGACATTTGCTAGAATCAGATTCCTTTAATTGGCAGCTTTTTTCCCTTATAATTTCTTCCATCTTCTTGTGTGTTATAATTAATTTACAGTGAATAAATCCAAATACTGATTCTGGGATTTTTTTTTAGCAGTGCAAACATAATTGCTAGCATTTCAGTGGTTCTCCAATATGAATGTCATACAAAGGTCACAGTTATCCTATATGCAGTATTCCCAAAGGTTTCCTGATGGCAGTTTGGATAGACTGGCTGCCTTGTAGCCTTGTTAACACTATTCACAAAGACCTGAAGATGTTTCTGGGAGTTTTTATGTGCTTTCTCACTTGAATTTGAGTGGGCTTTATCTGGATTCTTCTGGATTGCTTCTTACAGAAGCAAGTATATCTCGACATACTTTTTGTTCATTTTTGGGCACAGATTTATTGAAATGTGCCCAAATGCATTGCAGATTTAGGCCTTCAGCACAGTGTTGCAATTTTAGGCTTGCTTTTTCATCCATTAATATTTCCCAGGAAACCTGCACATTTCCCAGCATCATAAGCTCCATTTCCCAATGGAAAACATGATGGAAGAAGTAAAAAGCTGGTTATTTCTATCATCCTCACAGCAAACACACCATTTTGTACCACCACAGGGAAGTGGAAGAGGAGATGTGTGTCCCTGTGCAGTGTGAGTGCTGTGGGCTGGCAGAGCTCAGAGGGTTTTAGGAACCCACCCTGGTGGACTCTGCAAGCCTGATTTCCGCCACTGGAAGAGAGATGATGTTTACCTCTAAACAGTTGCATAAGGATAAGCAGCACCAGGAGCTGATCTTACTTAAAACACCTTGGCTGACGAGTGATAGTTTGGCATTCAAATTCTGCTCAACTTTTTGTAATCTTAGATCTGTTTTGAATAGTGCAAATAATTCAGAAGTTTCCCTAGATGTTGAACTTTTTAAAATAAGTTCTGACTGACCTCAAACTCTGCAAAAGCATGACTGTGGGTAAGGGGACCAAAACCACTTGAAACCAAACAGCTGCAGTAAAGATGCATCATGGAATAATGGTACTGATAGAAGTAATTTAGAATTTTACTTTTAAAGATTTTTAAAGTGTACTGTAACAAAAACAAACTAAAGGAAAAAAAAAGAGAAGACCCCAGTTTGGTGGGCTTTGTAGGAACCAGTGGGGCCTGATGCACCAGGCTGGGGCTGCCCCTGCTCCCTCCGTCCCCCTCACAGCATTGTGACAGACTCTGAAAGGATATGTGGAGAATTCATAGAAAGGGGTCAAGTCACAGATTAAACTAAACAGTTATTAATCATGTTTGGCGCTTTTCAGCATTTGTTGTCCTCTGTGGAAAATGGAGCTGCTGCCGAATTACTTTGTGGTTTTTATCATTGCTTTTGTCAGATGTTTGACTGTGAATTCAAAGCCAGTTCTTTAAAAGGCAAAATGCAGTGGAATATTTAACAGTACCAGCAAGTTAGAAAGTGCATCAAAATCCCTGTAATTTAAACCTCTGTTCATGGCACAAAAGGGCAAAGTGCACAAAAAAGAAATTGTTCAATTTGCCATAGGAAAAAGTCTGTATCATAGGTGCTTTTTAAAAAAGAGATCAGCTTAGTATTGTGCAACAAGTGTATCACAGGTTGTCAGTAAGATGGTGCAGACTTGCTTAGGATTCCAAAGAAAACTAAATTTTTAGTAAGACAGTTATCCAGGTGTAAAAAGGCAGTTTCATCCTGTGCCTTTGAGGAGCTGACAGTATCTTGCTTTTTCTATTTGTCTTATATTTGGACAGATCATAATATTTTTTATTAGAATTTGTGGGAGGAAAAAAGCGATGGTAGTGAAATCCCTTGTGAAATCACTTGAAATTGCTTTTCACTTGCCTGAATAAATTTGATGCTGATTTTTGTCCTTCTATAAGGATGAAAGGTTAATGAAAACAATCCCATTGCTTTGATCCCTAGGTAGCGATTATCTAATACATACAGAACTCAGTCTTTTTGTTTTTCTACCTAACAAAATTGTTAGTGATTAAGTATTAGCCTTATGAAAGATTAGCTGTTGTGACGGGTAGAGTATCTTCAAGAGCTGTCATGCAGCGTATGACAGATTAATAACTCCAGCCTTTTCATATTTTACTCTCTGGCTATTTGAGATAGGTGCCATCAGGACTGGGATCTGTATTCCCTAGATGCGCAGAGAACATTTTATTTCTTATGACGTTCATAGAATCTGGAAGGTACACTCTTGTATTTTTACAGGAGAGGAGGGCAGTGGGGCTAGTCACTGTTAGAGTCTCTGCAAGGACTTTCCTGGAGGGTGATGATGTCTGTAGGAGACCTTGAAGGTGTGAGTTCAAAAGTAAAACTCTCTACCCCTGGCAGAAAAAACCCATGGTGACAACTTGTTAAAGAATCCTTTCAGTGCAGGTAGGTGTCTTGGGGTGACTCTATCATGTGTATCCCCTATCATGCTCTATGCCCAAAAAGTAATATTGTGCCTTTTCTGTGCCTTTAAACTGAGCTTGAGAAAAAAAAAAAACAAATGAACTTTTCAAAACAGTTTCTCAAGGACACGGAGACACACTCCTCTGCGTTCTCTGGCTGCAGGAGCAGGAGGGAGCACCCGGCTTGCTTTCTTCAGCCAGCGGTTTCGGGTTTTTTTTGTCTTCTCTTCCTGGCGTGAGATGGAAAG